>VWZO01015556.1:0-46239 GCA_013396975.1 Bucco capensis
ACCACAAGTGATTTTCAGACTGTGCCTAGGACTTCTCTGGTACACCAAGAGAATTTTACTGCTTCACCATCTTGCCTCCTAGCACCCAGTCACTCATTTCTGATGCAACTCTGGTGGTGATATTTTTTTTCCCCATGCAGAAAAATGTGGACGGAACATGAAGTACTATTACAGAATCACAGAATCACAGAATGTCAGGGGTTGGAAGGGACCTAGAAAGATCATCTAGTCCAACCCCCCTGCCAGAGCAGGATCACCTAGACCAGCTCACACAGCAATGTGTCCAGGCAACTCTGGAATGTCTCCAGAGGAGATTCCACAGCCTCCTGGGCAGCCTGGTCCAGTGTTCTGGCACCCTTACTGGAAAGAAGTTTCTCCTTAGGTTAATACTAAACCTCCTGTGTTCCAACTTGCTTCCATTCCCTCTTGTCCTAACATTGGATGAATGGATGAATCTCAGTCAGAGATTATGAGCAGTGTGAATGCATGGAAAAAATTCCTTTATTTTATATTTTTAAATCCTTCGTTAGACTAAAGGATCAGTTTGCAAAACTCATTTATTCTCTTATTTCTATCCTTTCCTTAACAGTTTACTGTACATTCTTCAGTACCCAGCTATTTCTATTCCTACTGTTCATTTAAATGTTAAAAAGACAGATTCATTTCAACTGCAGAAGCTGTTCAAATACCTTAAATTACCTAACTTAATGCAAAGAAATTCAGAGCTTAGAATGAAGCTCATCATGCTACGCATGCATGACCCCACTTCAAATATTAAACTGGTCTCAAAACAATGACCATTCTTTGTTGCAATATTGAGATTTAACTAGATGAGATGTGGGGCCTAATTCTGATCCCATTAAAATCAGTGGGATTTCATTCTTAGCAGGATTTGAATATAATTATCATTTCTTTCATTTTTCATAAATCCTGCCTATTTTTTCTTCAATCCCTACATGTGGCTGTATCAATTTCAAAGGTTATGTTAGAGCAATGAATTTAAAAGAATCAAAGAAAAATAGAGAAAGGCCCTGTTCTTGCTCATTTCAGTATTCTTCAAAGTGACATGGCTAAATATCTCAGGAGGGATTTCTGGGATATGCTTGGACATGAGTTAGTATCGTACATTGCTAATAGAACCTGAAATAAAGAAGACCCTGGAGAACCAGGGGACTTGGACCTAGACCTGCCAAAATTAGGTCTCTCATTTAAAAATTCTGCTTGTGTGTGCTGCAGTCACAGGGAAGACTTTATTATGGAGTAGAAACAGAGAAATGTGCGGAGTTTGATGAGATTATTACCATGTTTAAGTAATTATTTCTTAATAAATTTTCCACCTAATAAAACAATTTATTTCTTGAAAGTCAAAATATAAATACTGTGAAAGTGTACTACAACTGAGAGCTAAGCTTATAGGCTAACTAATGTTATTTGTCAGTGATAAAGATTTGTATCTCTTGACTAATTCCTCTTTCCTATATAATTTTGGAGATAGAAATTTCTAAAGGTACTGGATCTTTCCTCCTGATTTCAATGAATATTTCCTCCTGATTTCAGTGGTACATGCATATTCTTCAAAAACAACTCCAATAATATCTATTAGTGTCTTTGGTGAGGTCCTGATCTTGTAAACAATTTGATATAAGCAGGATGCTGAATGCATTAACAGTCCCAGTGGATTCATTCTTACCCTGCATAAAACCAGTTTGGGATCACCTTAAAGACTGGGTACAAGAAAATGGCACATTGTTAAATGCAGTGGTTTCAGTGTTTGCAAAGTGACAAAAGGTAATACTGCTTTGGGTGGGCATGTGATACTATATATGATAAAGAATTACAGAATAGTTTTGATTGGAAAAGGCCTTTAAGATCATCACGTCCAATGGTTATCCTACTACTGCCATTTCATCACTAAACCATGTCCCTCAGCATCACATCTACACATTTTTTAAGCACTATCTAGGATGATGACTCCACCACTTCCCTAGGCAGCCTGTTCCCATGCTTTGCCACCATTTTGGTGAAGAGATTTTTTCCAAATATCCAATCTAAACCTCTTCTGGTACAGCTTGAGATCATTTCCTCTTGTCCAATCGCTCGATACTTGGCAGTATGAAGCGATAAGGTTTCCCCTCCTTTTCTCCAGACCAAATAACCCCAGTTCTTTCAGATGTTCCTCATAAGACTTGTGTTCTAGATCCCTCACCAGCTTTGATGTCCTTCTTTGGACACACTCTAGCACCTCAATATCCTTCTTGTAGTGAGGGGCACAAAACTGATCACAGTATTCAATGTGCAGCCTCATCAGTGATGAGTAGAGGGAGACAATCTTCCCTAGTCCTGCTGGCCACACTATTCCTGATACAAGCCAGGATGCTGTTAGCCTTCTTGGCCACGTGGGCACACTGCTGGCTCATGTTCAGCTGGCTGTCAACCAAAACCTCCAGGTCCATTTCCTCCAGGTAGCTTTCCAGCCACACTCAAGAAGCCTGTAGCATTGCATGGGGTTGTTGTGGCTCAAGTGCAGGACCTAGCACTTGGCCATTGTGTGAACCAAACCCCAGAAATAATTGGAATACTCATTTCAATGACATACACCTTATGTGGATTAAAACACTATTGTGCTTGCACCGTGGATAAACCTTGAGAAGGAATTTGGGCAGGCCCAAAATATCACGTAACTATACCAGAGGCTGTGTCCCTTATACATTTTAAATGTGTTATTCAGGGGATAATTAATATTAGTTTATCTTGGACCTATATAATAATGTAACTAACACCAGTGCATACATATTTAGTAATACTAGTGATGGCAGAGTCAGATATAACATAAAAGCATTTGACAGAAACATGCAAGTGATTTGACTGCTCAAATGGCAAAGAAAGATGTGTGTGGTCAAATGAAAGAGACTGCCAAGTGCCTTTACTCTTTTGGCAGATTTGAGAGGGAAAATAGCATAAGAAACAACAGGCATAAGGAAGAAAAAGCAGAGAAGGAAGAAGACAAGGCCACTTCAGTTCTGGCATCTCTCATGCATGATTCCTCAAGTTTAATCATTCTGACCTTGGTGACCAAGGACCACTGCAGTCATCAGCACTAAGTATGCAGCATCACCTCTGTGGCATTGTGTACTCTCAGGTGTTTTGAGATGTCAAAGACTAATAATTTCATCTGCATAGTAATAATTATTAATGGCATAAAAGAATTAATTATTGGCACAAAGGGTACTTTTAATGAATGAATTTTGTAAAGTTCTCCTTTAAAGCATAAAACTGGTTTGACTTGCATTCTGAAGATTCTTGTCACAATAATCTCTAGCTCCTTAATTTGTATAACACACAGATACATATTCAGTTCCAACAATCAGTAGAATAGAATGGTACCTTATAATTAGTTTTCCTAGAGTTTTGCATTGCTTAGAAAAGATACAATTGCAGTGAGATACAACAGCAACTTCGATTATCTGGTATTTAAAATAAGAAGTCAGGAGAAAGATCTATGATCTTTCAGCCTTCCTACATATTTAGTATCACTTGGGCCCAACCCCATAATACACCTCTAGCTTGTACATGTGTACTATGGAACCCATAAATGCCACTGAACATTGAATAAACACTAATTTTCTACTGAAATTTTATCCCAGTCTGTGAACTTCTGCTAAGGCTCAGAAATTCTTAACCTTTCACAAAAAGATTCTCATGGAATACCACTGATTTTAGCCTAATAAACTGTGTAGGCTGGTCCCTGCAGTAGCTTTATCCCTATAAAGAAGGATTTAATACATTTTTAGTCCAGTCCACACACCAGCAGAGAAAGTCTTTCAGATGCTGCACATAAAATATTGGCATGATTTGCAATCTTTTCATGACTACAATTCAGTTCAGAGAACACCACTACCAAAACAAAAGTTGCATCACTTGCAGACAGCTAAACAACCTAAACATTTACTTAATTGGTTTAAATTTTCATATATAAAACTAGGTGTTTCTTTCACTGAAATTAGGAAGCTTGATTTTTAGATCAGTGTTAGCAGTGTACAGAATCTGACTTCATCATTAACTGTTTGGTTCATGGTTAATTGTTGGTGGCCATCTCTACTTTTAATGAGTTTGAGTGCAATCAGATTTATGTTCATCATGCCTAGGGTAAGCCTAGTGATTCAGGTTTTCCTGGAGATGCAATCAATGTCTAAGGAAGTCTCTGCCTAAATATAGCTTGTAATTGTGGGTGAGATAGGCTCTTCAGGAGCAGACAAAAAGAAATAAGATGTAATAATACATGTCTTTAGTGCTCTTGAAGAAGATTTTCACTCACCAAAGGAAGAGCCTCATGATTTTTGAATGTGTTCCCTCTCTGCCAGGGAGTCTGAATTTCTGCCTGAAGTTTTGGGATCTCAGCTCTGCCTATGTGCTGGCCTGAGAAAAATGCAGGACATTTGGATTTCAGTGTAAATGCTGAGACTAAAATGTGATGGGTTTAATAGTCTTTTGATACATGAACTTTAAGCTTCATGCTAATTAAATTAGCCTTTGTGATTTTAATTGAATGCTATTAAAGATTTTTAAAATCCCTGCAAATTTTTGATAGCAGGGAGTAAAATGACGACGTGCAACCCAAAAATATTCAGTGGATTACTCGAGTGGCATGAAAATAAGAAAGGAGTCCAACCAGATTTTCAAAGCAAAAAGACCTGCTAAAAAATGTGGAAAAAATCTCTGTACCTTGAAGGATTTCTTTTAGGATTATCTAACTGCTGATGCTTTCTTTACATTTCTGAAGTACTTGTACTGAAAGTAATATCAGGAAATATTTTGTAGAAATATTTAAAGAAACAATAATAATGAATCAAATACAAAATGCCTTGCTGTTGAGACACTTGTTTGCTGGCTCTCTTTATGCATGTCTGTTGTGACTACAGATTTGCTAGAGGAATGATTATTCCTATGCATTCCTGTAATATCTAGAAAAAAAATAGAAATTTTCTCCTTGGTAGGAGATTCTAAGGAATTCTTTGTCAAAACATAGAGCATATACTATAAAAAGTATTTCAATGTAATAATTTAACTCTTAGAGATGACAAGGCTTGCTCTCCTCATTGCATTCTGGCCATAAACAGTTAATGCTACACCAGATAGCAAAGAACATTTCCAGTGGAGGGACTGGAACTTTCTCTGAAGAATTACAGGACATTCTCCATTAATCTCCATCATATCTGATTTGCATTCTGCATATCCCATTGAAGATGGCAAGATTAATAGAGCTATATATGAAAAGTAGATGAGTGTTAAATTTGTCCTATTGTTTAATATTCAGTTTGAAAGAATGTTTAAATAAATGGGTTTCTGTACACCTTTGCACAAAATGAATGTTCATGATGAAGCTACGAGTTGTATTTTTGACCAGCCTGCCTTACAATGACAATGAAAAATATTCATATATCCAGTTTTACCCATCAAAGAAGCAAAGCTGGAATGTAACAGTGAATTTGGCCTCTGAGGAAAGTCACATCAAATCAAATCAAATTAAGATAGTGTTCTGATCCTGGAGAACAGATTTCCAGAATTCCATTAGTTGTTCTTACAGGGAACAAAGATCTGCAGACTTTCCTTTTCCATCTTCTCTTGGAATCAGAAACTACAACTCATATACCCGTTTGTATTTCTTGCAGATAATATGGATTTTCATAACACTTTCTGTTTCTGCTCACCTCTTTCATCCCTTTTTTCCAAGCCTTTTTTTTCTCTAAAAGCAGTACCCATTATCATCCCTTAAATTCTTCCTAGACATGTCTCACTTTCTACTATTTCTTTCCTTCTAACTGTCTTTGATGCTTTCCAGCTTTTCATTTCCATAATAATCATAAACACCTTAAAATACAACAAAAAATCATGTTAAATCATCAGATCCTATTTTTTTGTCTCATGGATATTTTCAACAATATGGTTTCAAAGTATATGTAGAGAAAGGCTGTGTTATGAAGAAAATTACTCTTGTATCTTTGTTTTGGACTAGGTTATCCACTTTCCTGAAGTTGAAAATGAATACATCATGTCATTATGGATTCACATGACTTTTATTTCACATTCATTTCTGCATAGCAAGGACAATAATCTCTGTTTCTTTTGGCATAATAGTTTGTAATACTGTGAAATAAACAAATACAACACTCACTGCCATCAATTTTAAATGTCTTTTGTGTGTCTTAAACCAAATACATGTTATATTTATCAGGGATTCTAATGAAAAACCAGGGAAAAAATGGTTTAAAATGTTATCAAACACATTGTTGCATGATCTGGATAAAGGGGTAGAGTGAAGCTCAGCAAGTTTGCAGATGACACAAAATTGAGAGGAGTGGTTGATATAGCAGAGGCTATGCTGCCATCCAGAGAGACCTCAAGAGGCAGGAGAAATGACCTGACAAACAGGTTATGAAGTTCAACAAAAGGAAGTGTCAAGTCCTGCTCATGGGGAGGAACAGCCCTAGGAGCCACCTTTAAACTTCATATACACTTCATATAAAGTTTTCATCTTCTCATCATGGGCAGGCTTCGCGAACAAAGATCTGGAGAGGGCTCCATCCACGCTCTTCCCAAGCGCTTTTTCCAAGCACTGCTGGCTGCAAAACCCAATGCAGGACAGACAAGAGCAGTTGCAAAAGGCACAGCACAAGGACTCCTCAGGAGGTAGAAGCTGCAAGACACGATTCTTTCTANCTAATGATGATATGAGGATGATGAGAAACTTCCTGAGGTGCAGGTTGATGTAAAACTTCGGTTTTCTTTAAACTAACTTCCAGTTTTCATAATTTTTCATCTTATATCTGCTATATCTACAATTGTAGTTCCAGTTTCATGAATTTAGACTAAAATCTCTCCTTCCACAATATACCATTCTGGGGAATACACCTTGGGGTGGCAGACTTTGAGAAGCAGATCCATAAAAGAACCCTACATGTGCAAACTGTAAAAGGAGATCATTACCAGTACAATGAATGAAGGGAACATGTACTGAGGCATGAATCATAATAGATTTGAACTGAAAAATGTGAAAAGCAGAATGAAAAGAAAATATGAATTGTAAAGTATGAATACCTCTCTGTTGCATTCTTCTTCAGATTAGCTGAGTGCTAAAAGCAGGCAAATGAGTGACAGTATGCTTCCAAAGAGAAGAATTCTACATTCAGGAGAAAAGAAAAACCCATGAGAGAAAGAGTGAAATGTAAAGTCTAGGGCTGAAAACTCTGCCTGTTGAAACAAACAACATTTGGAGGTGACTATTACTGAAGGAACATACAGTTCTACTACAAATGTTTTGTTTTGACAGGAGTGATTGTGTTTTAAATCCTGTCTCACAGTTAGGGGTAGAAATGATGACTATGAACCTAAAACTTAGATGTCTAGCTAGGGTTTGGAGGGATTGTGATAATGATATTATTCATATTTTTTTCAGTTGCAAGATGTATTGTTTGAGTTGTAAAGTGGATAATTCTCATCTAAGTAATGTCTAACTTTATATCCCTAAATACATTTAATAATGAACTCATATATTACATGCAGGAAGATGTCAAATATTTCTTTGTCAGAAATCATCCTTTGATTGCTTTTGTATTGCTGGATTCAATTTCAAAATGAACTGGTTTGGTAATGGGCACCTCACAGACCCATCTTTATTTTCATTAATTTTACCTTAACTTACCCCTTTCCTTTTTCTATTTCTCTTTTCCCGATGTGTGTGGTTTCTTTTGGTGACCTAACAGTATTCTGACATGGCAGGATGTTGGTAAGAGAACATTTCAAACAGTGCTAAGAGAAGGATGCAACTGAGGAATCAGTTAAAACACTTCATTAGCTCCATTTTGCATTCTGTGAAAGCTCTCTTTTGTTCCCCTTCCAAAAAATGAGGACAATTGTTTGCCATTATGTATACTTGAAAATGTATATTGTATTTTTCCAGCTGTCAAAAATTTCTTCAACTGTTTTAGCCTTCAAGAAATGCCCAAAGCTGGTCACTCGCCCAGCTGTACATTGCCATTACTATGTCCTTTTCTGATAGAGCTTACTCGTGCACTGATGGAACATAATATTCTATAACGTGACATAAAGCAATAATAGCATGTAATATAATCCTTGTTATATCTTTAATAATGGGATAAAAGCAAATTACAGCATTTGACATTGCTGACTTAATTTCAGATATTCATCTTTTAGAGGAGATCTAATCTGTGCCAGAAGTGGTCATTGATGATCAGCAGCACAACTATAAATATAGAAAATAAAGTTCAATTTCATCTTACCATTAAAACTGAATTTAAGGTTTGTAAGCTCATTTGCACACAATATTGCTATTTTTCACCTTGCAAGCTTAAATATGCTTGCATTGTCTTTGATGGATTCTCCCACAGCAAACAGAATACTTGCATACAATTCACCCTTGAGAATCTCATCACCCTTTAAATTATTTTTCTTCATTTCCTGAATGCTACAGCATAGTTTAAAAAGCAATTTTCAATATCATAGGATTAAAAATAACATCACAGGACTCTATATTTGTTTTCCTCCCTGCTCAGTCCTCATTTGTTATTATTTGTTTGTTTATTGTATTACGGAAATTTATTCAGACTCCAATAATGAAAGGATCTATTGTGTAAACATTTTTCAAATACATACTTAGGAACAGCCACTACTTAAAAGACTTTACTGTAGCAAAGCCCAAATAACTGTGCCAGCACTTATTAATGTTTCTGGATATTTCCTTGTAAGATTCTGTTACTTCATGCTGCTGTCCCTCATTGGGTTTGATTTCGATAATCACAAGGAAAGGGAAAAGGAAAGGCGATAAGGAAAGGAGCGGAAAGGAAAGGAGCGGAAAGGAGCAGAAAGGAAAGGAGCGGAAAGGAAAGGAGCGGAAAGGAAAGGAAAGGCGATAAGGAAAGGCAATAAGGAAAGGAAAGGCGATAAGGAAAGGAAAGGCAAGGCGATAAGGCAAGGCAAGGCGATAAGGAAAGGCAAGGCGATAAGGAAAGGAAAGGCGATAAGGAAAGGAAAGGCGATAAGGAAAGGCGCGGAAAGGAAAGGAAAGGAAAGGGGATTCGGAAACAGAAAAGAAAGGAAAGGGGGTAAGGAAAGGAGAGGAGAGGGGATTCAGAAACAGAAAGGAAAGGGGATTTGGAAAGGAAAAAGGAAAGGAAAGGAAAGGAGAAAGGAAAGGGGATTCAGAAACAGAAAGGAAAGGAAAGGGGGTTCAGAAAGGAGAAAGGAAAGTAAAGGAGAAAGGAATGGTACGGAAAGGAAAGGTGCGGAAAGGAAAGGAAAGGAAAGGAAAACACAGTATCCTATTCATTTCTAAAAGCAGCTTTATGTTACACTACAGAGCAGAGAACCATCCATCCACTTACTGACTCCTTGACTATTTCTGGCAGTGCTCTGTCAAGAAGAAAAGCAATGCTAAGGGCTTTCATTTTCAGTAATGTTCCCTGAGCTCTCATCCTGTGGAGAAGTAAGAGAGATGATAAATATTTTTCTTTCCTGATATCTGTAGCATGAGATTACTTTGAAGAATTCCTTTGTCCATTAGGTGCCAAGTACATGTCTGAGTATGATGTAGAAATGAGGCAACACCATCTTTAAGTCTTCTAACTGGAGTTCATAGAAGTTTTTATAACACACTTTTGAATTCCTGCATTCTCAGAAATATTCAAGAGGATTCAGAGTTACTGCTGATTGCCTCAGGCACTCTATGTTTTGCCTTCAGCTGCCCCACACACACATCAAGCTTTTCTGCTTAAAGCTTCTGGGTTGTACAAAAAAGGTTTATGTTCAGACCTACTGTGACATGGAAAGCTACATCAAATTACTTTCTAAAATGTTCTTGTTCACTTGTTTATGCTACATTTTATGTCTACTTTTTAACTTCTGACTATGTGGCATTTGTGGTATATAAAAGGACTTAACACAGCATCTTATTATCCATATTGTAAGCCATAGGCTGTCATTGCAAAAGACTCCAGGGTTTAGACATTACATTAGTAATATATCATTTACCACAGAAAAACAGTAACAATAAAACTCATTTCCTACCCCTGCAATTGCTTATTTCCCCTAGTTAAGACAAAACCAAGGAACAAGCTCTTCCCTGTAATTGTAATAAAAGATTCCATCTGTAGCACTGGAAAAAAAACCACAAAAAACCCCCCAAAAAACCCAAACCAGAAGTGCTCTACCAACAGGATAGAGCTGTGCATCTCAACTTGAACCATTTCAGCTTTCATGTCCATTAACTCTCTGGCTGTCCTGCTGAGGCAGTCATAAAAATTGCCAGTTCTTCCAGTGTTTATGCTGAGAGTGTTTGTCCACAAGCAAACTAAAAACATTAACTAACATAAAGGTCAGTGATTTTGAAACTACAGTCCTCAGACTTGTGAGAAAATATGTTCTGAAACATATTTCTGTGCTTTGCAGTGGAACCAGGGGAAAGGTTTAAAAGGCATCCTTCATTTTTACTCTGAAAAAAATGCTGAATGCTTTGTGAGGCTTTTGAATTAATCTTGAAATCATTCAGATAGGTTTTTAAAAGATGGAGCTTTTTGAAGTGAAATGGAGTAAACTTTTCTGAGAGGGCAGGAAAGAGATTGTAGAGCCTGTGGGTCCTGACAGCATAATCATAGTATTACTAATTGTGCATATCTATTTATAGCTACACACATATATTCCATAAAAGCTCTTCTGCTCAAAATCTAGTTTACTATCAGGAGTCACATGGACAAAACACAGCCAGTATAAAGTTGATTTTGCAGTCCTGCTTTTGTTTCTCATGCATAGCCATCAACAAACTAATATAATTAACCATCATTTACTTGAGTGACCAAGTTAACTAATTCGATTCTGCTAATGGACAGTCAGTCAGAGAAGTAATTAAATTCATTTTTTACTCATCAAACTTGCAAATAGAGGGAATCTACTTATTCTTACCCACACAATGGCTGATCTGTTAAATGCCTCCATAGTTTTAGAGCAGTGCTAGACATCCATCTTGCTTCAGGAAATGCTAGCTCAGGTCCCTTGATAACTTGAAAGATTACAAGCATAAGAATGAATATGCAAGAAATTGCATAATTAAACAAAAATAATTAGGTTAACAAAATGCATAGGATTTGTCTTTACTCAGGCTATTTACTTACTGATCTTTAAAGTTTAATTTCAAAAGGGAGTGGAAAAATGTGATGAAAGCCCAATGTGTTCCTTTTTTAAATCACATTTTTATAATGTAGAACAATGCAGGGATATTAATAGAAGGAGATTTTTAGACAAGCAGTCATGCAATATGTCAGAGTTAAGTTCCACAGCAGACATTAGAACAACGTCAACAAAACAGAGGGAATTAATTAACCCATCTCTGAGAGCTATTTGTCATAATACTCCAATTTTGCAAATGGAGTGCATTTAAATCTGCAGACTGTGGGATACAAATCACTCTAAATTCAAGTCATGGATGGGAGCATAAATCTAGAAATGGGGATCAGAGAAATGTGTTAAAACTACAGTGCCTTCTGAATAGCTTCTAATGGGAAACAAAATGTACTTCTTTCTTATCATCACACCTCCATCAACCTACACATACTGTTTGATGGAGAAATTTACACAGTGGGTCGTATGTTAAGCACTCTATAGGACTAATATTTTGCTTTGATAACAAATAT
Organism: Bucco capensis; assembly: GCA_013396975.1. Taxonomy (NCBI): domain Eukaryota; kingdom Metazoa; phylum Chordata; class Aves; order Piciformes; family Bucconidae; genus Bucco; species Bucco capensis. The sequence continues at coordinate 11,700 of VWZO01015556.1, forward strand.
GTACTTTTTGGAAACTATATTATGTTTCAAAATATAGTTTTTCCCAGCCTACACAGTGGCACAAGAACAATATTTCTACTGATATGTTGCTACCAAAAATTCTTCCTGGCAATCATCAAGCTGATACCTTTCAAGTTTTAAAAAGCTAACTGTCAAGGAAGGCATCTATTTGAATTTATTTTCTTTACTGTTACATTTGTCCACAAGCTGAAATGAGGCTGCAGTAATGTATGTTCCTTGCAGAAGTATTACAAAAAGAAAAAACCCAACAAATTATGATATATTTTGATTTTATTTTTCCTAGCTGGGCTTTGATTCCATGAACTGATTAGGACTTCAAAGTACCAGCTAAATAAGCTTTATGTTTAATTAAAATATTTAGACATTAGTCTTCAAGTAAAAGTAAGCTTGGTTAACTTACACCCATGATTGTTTCATAAGAAATAAGCAGATATTAGGAGAAATATGCATATACTCCAAAGATTGGTTTGCCTTCTCCCTGTTTTGGAAGGTCCTACTATCAAATTGAGTGTTCCACGTTCACCAGTGCACTCCCTAAAGCAAAAGCAAATCTACAGAAACTATCCCAGACAAGAAGAAGAAGAAATAAAAACCTGGAAAGAAATCATTTTGGGGTTGTGTTTTCATTTTTTTAGGCCTGGATAGATCAAAGTCAATAGAGCCCTTTGATTTCTTCACTATTATTCCTAAGGATGACATCCTCAAGGGACAGCTGGAGTACATTCTCTGCTACAGACTGTGGCAAAGCAGCTGAAGAGAGACTTCTGGGATCTGGGGAACAAAAGATGGGAACCTATTATTCCTTCAGAACAGTACAAACAGGGCCAGGAATTGAGTCCTGTGTAACTTTGTAGTCTGAGTGTCACCTTTACTTTGTGATGAAAGCCAAAAGCCTGTTCCAGCCATGAGCTGAAATGATGAGCTGCTAGGAGATTTACTTCTCTTGCATTAACATTTACCAATGTCCAAGCCAGACTTTGAATTTCTGGATTATCCAAATAGAGAAAGGCTTTTCTGTAGCCCTTGTCTTGCTGCTTGCTTCTTACAGCTTTATGCCTGCAGGGTGGGTACAAGGTCTGTCTGTGAAATGCTGATCTAGGATGTTAAATAGGTTTGGGGTTTCTGTGTGGTATATGAAGATGTGAAGACATCCTATATAGTAATAAAGGAGGAAAAAGGCCAATACTAGTGATCTTTGAGTTAATGAGCCTTGAGCTTAGGCTGCACAAACATGAACTCTGTAGTGCCTATTCCTTTTGTTGTAGAGAAAGAAATTAATTGGGGAAAAAAAGTTGATATTATAATAAAGTAATAATGAATCAAGGATTTAATCAAAATAATCCTACTTAGCAGGACACTCCTATTGGAGCTCTAAAAATGAAAACCACAATGAAGAAATGTTGTTTGTAATTCTCCAAACAGTTTTTTCAATACAGAAAATGAGAAATGAGGATATATGAAGCATATGCTTTTTTTCAGGCAAGAAAAGGTTATTAATTTCCTCAGATTATATTTATGTTAAGAAAGAAAGAAAGTGAAAGAAAGAAAGAGAAAGAAAAGAAAGGAAGGAGAGAAAGACAGAGAGAAAGAGTAAAAGAGAGAAAGTGAGAAAGAAAGAAAAGAAAGCAAAGAAAAAATTGGATACATCATGAGAATTAAAAGTCAGAATCAGTGTTAGTACACTAAGATTTTTTATTTCAGATCCAGCTATTGTTCCTCCACTGCCCATTTGCTCCCACCCCTTCCTATTCCTTCCTTTTTTATTTGCTTTTAAAAAGTAAAGCTTCAGGAGGATAAAGTAAAGGTGAATTTTTTATGTTAAAGGAGAAGATGTATCCAGGATTTACTTTCCCAAAGGCCCTATGGGATTGTGTCAACTAATGTGCAGCATTTACTCTGAAATGAAGATGAATGGTTAGGTGAAATAGTTGAGTTACATAAGCTTTTATTAGCCATCTGTTTAAGCACAAAAATAAAATGTCCAAGCTTAGAAGTTGTCTTATTTCATCAGAAAACAGAAAGGCAGGGAAAGATAGAAATTGAACAAAGCAACAACAAAAATGGCTTTTTCATTTAACAAACTCTTTTGTTACAAGTCATTATTAACTGTTAGAAATATTTATTCTAAGTTTTGATTAAATTACTAGCATTCTGCAGGCATCCAATTTTTTTGTGTAGAGCAGTACACATGAGACTGTGTCTGATCTGGGATTATGCTGCCTTTTTTGTTTTTCCATACTTGGCAAGATATTTCAGTAATTTTAGAGACCCAAGATAACAACTCTGAGGTTGGAAGAAACATAATCCTTGAACAAAATCAATATAAGACCCAAGGTTTTTGATACAAAACATACCAAGGAAGAAAAGAATACACAACTAATCCAAAACCTTAAGGGTTCTGAAAACAGTTTTATTTTTTAGGATAAATATAAAAGTTTGCATTAAGCTATACAGCTTTTCCATCTAGAAATGCATATAAAAGGGGTACTGGATACCCATCACTCTGAGACTATTGGCAAAGGGAAAATGGACTACGTATAGCTTTCTCTTAGGGAATTTCTAATCTATGGATACCATTTGATTCATTCAGCTTTCTTAGTAGCTATTTTAAGTGGATTTGTTCAAGACTCCATTAAAAAAAAAAATACATTGCATTTACATTGTCTAATTTTTTGGATGACAAAAAAAAAGTTATGCCTAAGGTAAATGAGTGATGAAGTTTTATAAACATTATGGAGGTCTAGAAATAAAAGAAGCCTCACTTCCTTTTTCCACAATCTTCATGCTGACTTGCATTATCATCTAATATTTCTCTAGGTGCTTCACATTTTCCTTCCATTGCCCTCCTCTTGCTAATTTAGATGTAACATTAAGTCATCATCTGTTAACATCTGATATTCCTAAATTAGTAGTAATTTTGTACTAATTCTCACTGTATTATCTGCTGACAGTATTAGCTACTTTATTCTTGTTTGTATTGTTGTTTAACAATGACATTGTCTCTCTTTTTTTTTTTCAAAGAGATAAAAGAAAGAATTCAAAACACTGAAATGTTTTGACATTTTTGTCAGTATAATCTTCTCTTCCAGAAACTAGCAGCTTGAATTGTAGTTCTCTAAACTAGTACACAAGTACACATGACATTATAATCACACTATCATGTACCTGTGGAGCAGTTCTTATTGCATCTGTAAAAGAAAAACAAACAAACAAACTTAGTACCATGTAGTTTAGGGTCTTTTTTACTTCCCCCAGTGATTTCAGTTGCTTAGAATTAAGTCAGGAGTCTGTCTTCAGGCTGCTCTTCCATGAAGACCATGATGGTGTTTCAAGATCCCATTCTGATCTCTATTAGCCATTTGTCAGCCTGTTACATGACTATCCTGGGGTTTATGTCTCAGCACAAAATGCCTAAGCAGAAATTTCACTAGATTCACAGTTTTGTTGTTTGTTAGTTAAGCGCTATTTGGCACAACAACTAAAGAAAAGTTCAACCCGTGATCCATTATGAAATAAGGAGTTATGTGGCTCACACAAGTAGTTTGCTCCTAAAGGAATAGTTATAAAGAATTAATCTGGGAGTGGGAAGACTTGATCTGTTTTTCACCACTGGACCTTTGCCCAGTCTCTGGCCCTTGTACACTTATTTGTTTCTCCTTCTAAACCTGCCATGTCTAATTCATGTATTTTTCATGGCCAGGCTTCGTGAACGCAGCTCCGGGGAGGGCTCCAGCCACGCTCTTCCCAAGCGCTTTTTCCAAGCGCTGCTGGCTGCAAAGGCCAATTTGGGACAGACCAGAGCGGTTGCAAAAGGCACAGCACAAGGACTCCTCAGGAGGTAGAAGCTGCAAGACACGATTCTTTCTACGCTGTCTTTTCTCCTCCAGAGTGATCCTGCGTGCCTGCTCCAAACCATCGGCGGCATTAACACTAGTGTGTGTGCAGAGCTGCTGAGTGGAGGCCAGAGGAGAGCAGTTCAGGGGAGCAATATGGCCAAGGCTGAGCTGTTGTTTCAGGGAGTCCTTGCATCTCCTCTTCGGGGCTCCTCTCTTGCCACAGCCAGGGGCAAGTTGCCCAGAGAGCATGATCTTAGGCAGGCAGGAGTTCTTCATCCTGGAGCCGTGAGCTGCCCAACGCAGCTGCGTTCTCAGCAGCATGGCCTCAAGGCTTGGAATTGCTGCTTGTTCTAGGACAGATGGATTAGTCCCAGCATCTGTCCAATGGATGTTTAGGATTGTCTGGAGACAGCGCTGCTGGAAGCGCTCCAAGAGTCGTAGGTGGTGGGGATAGATGAGCCATGCTTGGGAACCATAGAAAAGAGTAGCCAGCACAATGGCTCTAGAAACACTGAGCTTTGGACTTTGCTTCAAGTGTTTATTTGGCCAGACTCTTTTCTAGAGTTTTCCCAAAGCACTCTATGCCTTTGCTAGCCTATTGTCTATCTCTCTGTCAATCTTACCATGTGAGGAGATGAGGCTGCCTAGGGAATTAAACTGTTGCACTGATTTAAGTTCTGAATCACTAATGATGATATGAGGATGATGAAAAACTTGCATTTCTAATAATGCTAAGGCAACCAGCATCAGTGCATCTCTTGTTTCTTGACTTTGGGAATTGCAACATGCTCCTGCTGGCATACTCTGCAAGATTGATTGAAGAACTCTTTGTCATATGCTATTTTCTGTTCTTTTGGCATCTTTCTTTTATTGTATCTTTCTTTTCTAATCTATAATCCTAATAAGACAAACATAAGCGAAAGTATTAGCAGTTTTTGCTCCCAAGTCCTTCATTTCTTTTTAAGCTTACCTTGAAAATGATAAACAAGTTTTATATTTTCTTATGGTTTTGCTTTCCTAACACCTTATTTGCTAACTACCTAAAAAAATTCAGGTGTGTGTCTGAAAGCTACTAGCAGGGTTCTTAGGTTTAGCTCAGAATTCTGATTAGATGGATTCTTCAGTTATACTAGCCTGATTAAGAAAGGAACTGTTAAAATCTCTCTTTGATTGGATTTTTATGTATCTAATGACTTTATTGGACATTTTTTTTTCTTCTCCTCTTTTATGTGAGAATTAGCTTTTGGGCTGATCTCATTACATTTTCTCTTGAGAAATTATTCAGATTATCTTTGTGTGGATCTGTAAGTGTCACTAAAATAAGTGAAGGTTGACTGAACATTCTTAAGCCAGCTACGTTTTGGTTGTTGTGTTTTCCTCTCTCTATTTTGATTTAATTAATTTTTGAAAGATCTGACAACATAGAGGTCAGCTTTTGTTTCCTTTAAAACCCAGAAATCACTTTTTAAATGGCACATTATGATTATGACAAAGTTTGCTGACTGAAAAGACTTCTGAAGTATTTAAAAAGATTTTTGTAGGAGCTAACCAGGATTGCCTGAGAGAGCACTTAATGACTGCTCCTAGTTTAACTAATAAAAGTGTTGCTGTCTGTTCTTTCTTTTCTTGAGTTTTAAAAATTGTCACCCATTTCATCATTTTCACTTGGTGAGAAAAGTGCCTAATTCCAAACCATTACCTTAAGTAGTTAGTCTGTCTAATTCCAGGCAGCATTAGCCTGCAGTCTTTCTTTTTTGCAGTACTCATCATGTTTTTATTTCATATATATTTCTAATTTCTAAAATCTGTTATAACGAAAACAACAAAAGTAAAAAAAAAACAACCAACAAGGAAAATGAACCAATCAAAGATTTTTATTATCCTGACCATAAAATATAATAAAGGATTTTCTGAAGGATTTTCCAGTTGGAGAATTATCTGCATTTCTTCTCAGTCTCTCATATAAAGTCAGTCTGTATCTTCTTTCTTCCTTTTTGCTACTTATTGTTCCACACCTATCTGACCAAAGAAAGATTAGCATCATTTAGTAAAAGGTTTAGACAATATACCTTGCTTGTCCTCTGCTTCAGTGCAAGAAATGTATGAATTACATAGATGAATAAATTTAGAATATGTGTATGAAAAGCAGGTTTTTTTCCTTAACCTAATATTTTTGGTACAGTATCTAGTTATATAACATTGCAAGAACTCCTGTTAGTTAAACAGAAAGTTCTTTAAATGCAGATTTTCAACACAATAAATAGTCTTTTCTTGATGAACTATAGATTTCACTGAAGGAAAAGGACACAAACCTCCCATATTTTTATCAAAACAAGTTGACAGTGGTTTCTTTGTTTGGAAACATTAGTTTTCTTTACTTGCATGTGTAAGGTAAATCCTTTTTTAGCTGATTCCTCTGTTGTAACATATTAGGATTTTCCTACAGGCAACTGGCTCTCTACTGAAAGAACATACCTGTCTTTTTTCAAATGTCTATAGGAGGTGTTTTTTTTTGTCTAACTCCACTTGTCACTGTATGCTTCTTTCCTAGAAAAGCACATAAAATCTTAAATATGCTATCAAGCAGTGGATGTGAATTTAGCAGACATAGTTTTAAATAAACTGCCTAACAATCTTCAATAAAAAAGCTGATATTAGGCTGCTATTAGTTCTCCATGTTTCATTAAGTGAAATATAAAGTAAAATAACGTTTCCCTTTTTTATGTTTGTGATTCACATGACACTATTTGATACTATTAGATATCAAATTGTAATAACTGAAGTCATTCATTAGGTGCAAAGCAGGATAAAAAATACTTTCTAAACTAAATGCTAGTATTTCATATCCAAATAGTGCAGATCAGAATGTGTTTTTTTTCCACCACTGACTTCAACTATTTGTGTGATTCACCTGAGAGTTTTCTTTCTAAAATCTCTAAGGAAATGGAGCATACAGCTCCGTTTTTTTTTCTTCAGATCTAAGCTACCATATAATTTATTTCCATGTCCTCAGTGAACAAAATATAACTTTCAAATCCACTTATTTTCTACAGCTCCTAATTCTACAGCATTAAATTATATGATAATATTCACAATTACTACAAATATATGTTGGGGGGACATACATGAGACAATGTAGAGCAGAAATGAGATGATCCAGGTACATAAAGGAATTATACAGACCATAGGAAGGCATTTACTGCAAATCTCTGTGAATTATGGGGCTCAGAATGAAATCCTTCTTCTCTGACTGTTATGTGATGGCAAGTGCATAATCCACATCCCTCAAATGTGATGGGAGTTAATCATGGTATAACAGTCTGCTGAAACTCAAGCTATTGGCTCTGGGTTTAATTATTCTTATTTGATTGAAAAGTAACTAGATCTGGGTGAAGAAGAGCTGAGTGAAATATTCATTGTTTCCTGTTTTTGACTAAGCAATTCAAGTGGAACATTAAAAAAAAATATTGAAAATGAAATGTCTTCTTGACACTTGAGCATAAATGTTTACGGCAGCATGGCTTTTGGAAGGAAACGTGACTGTCCCACTAACACTGCCACATGCTTGGAAAGAAAAGCTGGAGCTGCTCATCACATCAAAAGATGAGTTTACTCAAGGACTAAAACAAAGACTAACTTTTACTTCATGAAATATGCTCATTTATCTTCAATTTTTTCCTCCGGAGAAAGGCAAAAGTGTGGATAATGAGTTCAAGACAGGGGAAAAAAGATATTCCCAGAGATTGGCAAGGATTTTCTGTCTTCTAAGAATTTTCCTGTTTAATCCAGGCAGGGGTTATGCTTCTATGTTTTTTTTTTCAATGCCATGTTATGTCTTGGGCTAGAAGCACAGGTGCCAAAATAGTGTGAAAAACTCTTCTCATAGTATATTTTTTCTAAGCCTGAGACTGCTAAGAAATACCAGAAAGCCTCTTTTCAGATTTCTGCCCCAATTTTGCAGATATGATGGTCTCGTGGAGTCCTGATAAGCTTCAGCAAAGCCTATGAACATTGAGATGCTCATCTCAATCAAAGCCAACATTCCAAACCTTCTCAGTACTAGCCATCACCAATCTAAACCTGAAAGCCACAGCTCTGCCTCTGCGAAGAGTTTTCAAATGAACATCCATGCATTTGAAGGCAATGTTGGACCACACCAGGTTGTACTAGAGAAGCACATTCCATTGATGCATTGTGTCTGGCACATCATTCAGCAGTTGAAAGATTAATCATCTAATCTCTAAGTCTTTTTCTCTTCCCAAAGTTTGCTTGCTGTGCTAGCACACACAGTTGTACACTATGCAAGAGGTTGCTCGCTTTCCTCTGAACCCAGTGACTCTATCTTATTTTTGTCCTTTCTCAGACAGGAGGAAAGCTAGGGAAATTTATCCTCATATAATGGGCTGGGGAAATATTTTTAGCTGCATAAACCCCAGATATCACATGCTGGTATTTAAGAAAGCACACAGAGAGGGAAGGATTAGCAAGTATAAATCAAGCAATCCAATGTGTTTGCATAGCAGAAGTGTGTCGAGGAAACAGTTGAAGTTGTGGAGCTGTGTCAGAAAACAGATTTCAGTTCTCTATTACATATTCACAAAGCCAGCTGAAATAAAGGCAGGGCAGAAAAATAAAGAGAGGAGAATGAAATAAATCATATAAAAGAGTATTTTTTTATAAGCAGTGGACTATTAGTTGCACCTGAGGAGATTACTAAAGTTCCTTAGTTTCCTAGAGAAGAAAGTCACACTTGTTAAAGGTGAAATTTTACCTTAATACTCATCTCATATATGAGACTATATGTTTCCTGGAAACTATAACATTTATGTATTTTATCCCTTTGTAGAAGTTTTGACAAATTCCTAAGGGAGTGCAGGATTCTATCAGTCAGGACCCAAAAATAAAAGAAGGGTGTGAAGAGTACGAGTTTAGAACAGCTTTGTTCAATGTTCACTATATTTATCAAGTCTAACAAATGCCAAGCTGATTTGCTGCAATGATGCTAACTAGTTACAGAATCTGAAAGACTCATGTGTTATTCACTGAATAATGATCTGTCTAGAAGTGTAAATTTTCTTGTAAGATACTTATGACATAAAAGATACTCAGAATTAATCTTTTCAATTCTCTGGCTGATGACATAGAATACAAAATACTATTTCTGTTCTCTAATTGGATGCCTGGTTGCTTTTTGGTTTGGTTTGGTTTTGTTTTTCCTTCCCTAAATTAAATTATTTCTCATAGATATGTTTAGGCAAATAAAGTCTTAATTACAGACCCAAAATCTCCAGAAGTTCTCCTTAATGTACTATTATGATGGGAACAAATCAATGAGATTAAATAAAAATACAATCCAAAAAGTGTTAACCCCCCCCTCCCCATGAATAAATTCTCTTTTGCCCAGGCAGCTGTATTGGAGTTTTACATCAGTTTCATATGGTGCCAAATCAACTCTAGTTCAATTTGGTTTACAATCTGCCAACTCAGGGACATAAATTGTTTTTACTTCTTTAATGAGAATGTAAGCTTATGCTGCCATGATTTCTTTTGCCTATAGAGAATTTTAGCAAACGTTATTGTTTGCAAGGAGTAAAACTAAAGCAGTGCATCAATTTCTATTGTTTATGACTACTTAGGAAAATGATAGATTTTATTCCCTAGCAAGCAGCATTCTGATTGTTGCTTTAAGTAATCTGCTATAGAACTGGACCTTCACCTATTGCAAATTTCCTTTTTCATTTATACCAAAGTTATCATGCACTAAGTAAAACTTCAGTGAAATAAGACATGAAACCCAAACATGAACCACAAACTCCTCATAATGAAACAATACTAGTAGAGCTGTGCAGAAAGAAATGTGCCTACAAGTCAAAATATATCCTTGTAATTTGTTAGTGGAATGCATACCTTTAATAAACTGGTAATTCAAGTTTCAGTTTACAGGACACAAACTATTCTTTCATATCAGAGTTTGTGAAATATTCACTTGAAGGCCATCAAATTACACCAGCATTTACACAAATACTAGTCTGGTAGAAAAAGAAACTTATTTTTTTCTTATCTATAGAAGTATAGCCAAAAAAGTTTTTCTGAGCACATAAACTAGCTAAATAAAAAAACCCAGAAAAAAATAGATAATAAAACCAAACTAAAAAAATTCAAGCTGCATTCTAAGAGTAAAAGTAAGCCAAAAATTAGCCACAAGTTTGTGATAGCAATAAATCATTGTTCTGAGAAGGGGAAGGTTGGTTAAGAGTATGAGTGGTAATTCAGAAACCAAGAAACATTCTAAAATACAAGAAAATATCAATGGCTTAATCAGTCACCATGTTAAGAACTATGCTAAGCTAAAGAAAGCACAGTTTTTATCTATCCCTCTCTGTCCTTTTCTGTATCATTAAAAACAAAAAAGTCAACTATATCCAAACAGATGTCATAATGAGGATATATACTGAATAAGAGTATAAAACACTCCTTCACTAGCTGATACACAGATGAGACAGACAGGACTAACAAACCATTAGGTTAAACTTTAATCTCCTCACACTCCAAGAAGACATTGTAGTCCTTTTTTGGTCAGGAAGCCAATAAAGGCTTTCAAACAGGCTGTGGGTGAGAAGCTTTTCTGTATCCCTTAGGATTTTAACACTTTCCATTCCAGTATTTTTCACTTTGAATCCTTGAGCTACTAGTATTAGCATTTAAATATTTACTGTCTCAACTGCCTCATCTTTATCTGCGCTTTCACTTGTGTTATTTTGCACAGCTCTAGCTTGTCTCTTTTGTCACTGCTTTTTTCTCATCTCCATCTTCTTAGAAGGCTAAAGCAAAGTTATACAGCTGTGCTGTGGCCAAGTACAGCTGGATTTTGGATCAGAGACAGCTGAAAGCCTGGGAGGAGGATTACAGGCTCAACATTCTTGCCTCAGATGGTGAAGATCTGTTGGCAATAAACACAGTTCCTATGGAATTGCCACAGCTGTAGTAGTTCCAATACTTTGATTACAATGACTCTGTTGGAAAAGACACTCTTGTCCTCCTTGTGTATTTCTATTTCTCTAGGAACACTACCCTCTGCTTAAGCCCATTTCTTTGTGGCATTTATTTCATGCTCTGAAGTAATAAAATAATGATGCAAGGATCCAGTCTGTGTTACAACTCCACAGAACAAAGTATTCAGGACATGCTGTGCCACCCTTACCATGACTCATCACAAAGGAAAGAGGATGAGCAGATTTCTAAGGACTAAATATGATTAAGTAGGGCTGGAAAAAATGTGAGCAATAATGAAGCACCCTATGCTAAAATATCTCTATACTCTTCAGTAGTCTAAGAAAGGAAAAAAAAATCCTTTTGAAGAAAATATCTATTTTAAATTAATATGTTTATTTTTCTTTCTTCCTTTCCATTAGTTCTTTAGCAAATAAAAGTTATTAATTTAAAACATGATTGTGCCCTAAGAAAAAATATGCAGCTGAAGCTGTTGTAATTATTACTATCCACAGGAAATCTTTGAATATCTCGATGAAGTCTATACTTCATCAAAAAAATATTTTCCTTTAGCACAACTTGTCCTTTTAAAATAAAAATCTCTTTCCTGTTATTTCTCTATCCCTTTAGGGCACCCCATCCCCATAAAACACTGTACTAACTAGGCTGTAAAGTGCTCTTTGTAGTCATAAGGCTAAAGACTGGGAAGAAAGCACCCTGTGCTCAGAGCTCACCCCAGATCATGGAAAGGACATCTCATTTTATTCATTGGCTTTGCATAATTTCCCTGATTTTTTAATGTAAATGAGTACTTGTTGCATTTAGCACCAAACAAACAGTTTTCTGCTTTTTAAGGACTAGAAGTGTACTAAGGCATTAAAGGAGCAGGCAGTCATCTACTGCTTAGCTTTACCATACCTGGATCCTCACAGATATTCTATTTTTTTGCATAATCATAGAATTGTCAGGATTGGAAGGGATCTTAAAGATCATCTAGTTCCAACCCCCCTGCCATGGGTATGAACACCTCAACCTTCTAGTGATCATGTTGCTGAGAGCCCCCCATAAAGGGCATTTCTTCAGCTGCATAACAAAACCTTATCTCTATGGTAAGACATAGTGTTTGAAATGTAAAAATTAGAAACACTCAAAAAGCAAATAGCACAATGTATGAAAGGCATCATGAAACAGAAAAAAGACTTTAAATATGAGTAAGGAAAAGTGTTTATCAAGGAAATATTATGAGTAAGACACCAATCCCTCTCACACAAAAAAAATGGACTGAAGGATTGTCTAAGTAGTAACCCCAAATATGGAGAGAAAAAGAATTAAAACAGAAGGAAAAAAAAGGAAAACTCATTTTCTTGGAAAAATGATGCTGTTTCATTTGACATACTTCTCCACATATTACCCTTTAGATTTTCACATGCTGAAGTCAGTCTCTATTCTTTCAAATTGCATGCAATAATCCATACCATTATTACAAGCCAGTATCAGACATTCAGAATGGGAAAAACAGATTCTTTCCTAATTATATGATTCTATTAAAAGTTAGCTTTTAATGTCCTTTAATCTCATTAATTCCATACTTCAACGTATGTTCAAGAAATACTTGACAAATAAAACAGGCAATTAATTCTGTACCGGCTTCCAGTTCAAGATGGCGGCTCAAACACAACGTGGTCCTTGTCGGCCATTTTTACCAGCTGTGGTTGGGGTCTATCTCCGCCCGCTTCTTGCTCTAGTATAAAGAGCACAACATACAAAGCAACCAGTATTTTCACTCAGTGCAATTTGCATCTCTGGCAGAAATTTGGATTATGGAATATGTTAATTTGAATTTCAAACACAGTTCTGACAATATAAAAAGCAAGAAGCGTGCAATAATATCAGGCAAATTGAATCCTACTTCATTTTCCTTTGCCAGTTGATTGTGAGAATTTTGGGGGTTTATGTTTGGTTGGATTTTTTTGCTGACTGTGACAGATTGTGGATTTTTCTGCATTTGCTCATGATAATACAGCCACAGAATAGAACTAGCATTTTAAGATTTCCATAATTATCTTAATATTTTTAGTAGTAAAAAAAAAACAAACCAAGCCAAACTCAACAAGTGTTTCTATCATAGCAGCTAATTTATTCACATCCTTCAGATGGGTTGCTTCTCTTTTCATTTTCCTTCACCATGGTGCTAAAATTGCTACTTAAGCCTTTTCACATTAAACTAAACAGTCTATCTCAAGTCTTTCATAGTTCTTTTATTTTTCAGTCACTCATTTAGGTATTTCCATTCCAAATTCTCTGTGTTACATATTTCCACGTTGTGATGAGAATATGGTCTCATAACTGTTCACATGCTCAAAAATCTTAACACTCTGTATTGGTTATTCCCATATGCTATTTTAAGTTATTATTCTTAATTACTTTTGTAGATCATATACAAATATTCTAAAAATCTCCAGAAGAATTTATTGATTATAGCTTGAAGACAGTGCAGGAGAATTCACAGAGCAACCTCTTTCCCAAAGTTTAGCTTCCCTATGACCTACTTTTTATCAGCCATAGAGTCATATACAGGTCTCTTACAAATACTTTCTATCTTGAAAATTCAGAGATAATAAACTTTACCTCCCCACTCCAGTAATATACACAATTTGGAAGGAAAAAAATGGTAATTTTTTAATTACCATTCAAATAATACCATTATTTGAATACCATTTAATTACCATTTCAAATAATAATTTAAAAAAAAAGTAATGAACCATATTCATGATTTTTTCTTAAAAGAAATAGGTGCACAAATGCAGACAGCTAGAGTAAGAAGAGGTATGAGCTAATATCATCCTTACTAACTGCATCTGGCAGCATGCTAGGAAACTGCACCAAAAATGTATTTCTTTTTAAGATCATGTGATACCCATTGGCTGAAAAACATAATAATTGGATGGATATAATTCATTACTCTTAGAAATCTCTGTGCCTTTTTCATGCTTTTAAGCTTCAACTAGATAAAGTAGGATAGTGCAATCACTGTATCATAAAGGAACCTTTGCTATTCATCCATTCCAGCAGAGCTGCCATGGTTTTAATTTATGAGTAAATTTGTTATGTATTTTCTTTTTCAAAAAATATTACTTAAAATGGTACTGGTCTATGAAGTTAAAATTAATTCTAAACCTCATTTAAAAATTTAAGGCATAATCAATTGAGTCAGAAGTGAATAAATTTGTTCTAATATTCTTTTTATTTCAGTAACTGTTATTCACAGATTTATTTTCCAAAAATAAAATGGTTTGCCATGATGGTAACTGATATTCCAATGAAATGTGATTTATGATGTTTAAACAGAAATCACCCATCTCAATATCCCTTACACAAAAACTAATGGGCAGAAGACTATTTGAAACTGCATGAATAACAAAAATACTTTTGTTGATAGCACTTAAAACTATAGCAAAAGCTTTTCCACCAAACACATTCCAGAAAATCTCTCTGTTTTTAAATTATTGACAAATTAAGCCATAAGAATGGAAACTTTTCAACCTTAGAGGCCAAGCTGGTGGCATGGTAGATGACAACACTGAAATAACAGCACCGACAGAAAAGGAAGAACAAGACAAATAAGAACTTACAACAGTTTTCCTTCTACACTTATTCCTATCTTTTCAAGGGAAAGTAGGAGAATGTGCAAAAGAATTGGTACACAACTCTAAAGAAACACACTTGCTATGTATTTTAGTCACCACAACTGAAATAAAGCTTTAATTTTGTACAGTACTCTAAGTATTCTTTCAAGGCACTTGCTAAAGAAAATATAGCTGTATACTTTCAAACCAATTTAAAATAAGATAGAATTTATGTCCCAGTATTAATTCTAGGTCACAATACCAGCAAGAATAGCAATCTCAGAGCTTTTGATACTTTATACCAATTTAGCCAATTCTGCTTAGTCAAAATATTGAGATAGAATTCTCATGAGGACAACTCTCTCTCAACAGACTTATAGTGAGACAGACTTTTTATTGGGATTTTAGGTGGAAGCACAGTCTCATGAGAAAAACTGATAGTATCTACTAAAGAAAAAAAGTGACATTTCTAATGCATAAGAAGAATATATAAGTAAAATAAATGCTATCACCTCGCTAAACTAGATTTGAGTGCTATTCGATTTGAAACAGGGACCATTCTGATAAAATCAAACACACATACAAATAAAACATAAAACTAGGATATAAACTCCCCAAATTAAGTTGCAAGAGTTGGGATCATTCACTACAAGTCTAAATGTTCTCACATGCCTTTTGGTGTAGTAAAGAGGTCGAAGCCTAACTCAGGTACCACTGAGGAGTGAGATACTTCAGGCTTCCATTTGCTTCTTTTTTTTGCCTGGTTTACAGGCAATAACCCTAGCTGGGAAACCTTTCTGTGTGAAAAGAGAAAGCAGCCAAAGTTCTCCTCATTTCTCACAGGCACCTGGCTAACGTTGAACAACTTGGGGGAAAATATTTGGTTTTACATTACCAGTTGTTGCAGGTCAAAAATAAAGGGGTGGGGAGGGAATTGGTTAGACAAACTGAAGGAATATAAGTTCATTATGGCTGTTAAACACAGCATCTATAAGCTTTTTTCAAGAATTCCCTTGGAATTACATTTTAGCAGCTACTAAGGGAAGTATTCTGGAGAGCTGAAAGTTCATTTTAAATTCTAACAGCGATATTAAAAATTAAATCTTTCAAAATGAAAAATTATTACAAATAAAATAAATATTTTTTTTTCCCTCTAGGTTTTCTAAACTAAATGGAAAATGGGTTGCATGCTGTGTCTTAAAACTAGCATAAGCAAATCCCTTTTAGCATATGTCCCATAGTGTAGCTTTTTGTCTGTAGTTCATCAAGTAGTAAGTGTGACTTTTTTTCAGTCAGACTTGACATTGAAGAGGATGTTTTTAGTTTTTGGGGGTTTTTTGCTGTTTTTATTTTCATGTTCAGTATATGGTTTATGGGAAATTCTCTATTTATTAGTTAGTATTGTATTTGACTGATGCTTAACCTATCTCAAGGCTGGGCTGTGGAAAGAAAATAAAACCAAAAATATATAAATGACAGATTAGGAGATATGATTCTGCTTGATATCTATGATACCTAAATACACTGCTCATAATAATGTTTTTATTTTGAAACTGACCAGTGATGAAAATTATTTGTTTTACTTTAAATCTCTGTACTGAAAAGATTCTTGTGATGAGGGAAAAAAAAGAATTTTAACATAAACTACACGGATCAAACATGTATTTCTTCAGGACTGTATTTGATTTCTGTACATGAAGGAAGCTGCACTATCACCTGAGAAATCTTTCTCAAAGTCAGATTGTGTTTTCATTATGTCTAAGGACAGCATAGAAAAGGTGATAGGTAACTCTTCAGAGGTGGCTAATAAATTACTTTAAGTAGCATAGCCTAGTGCCTTCAGCTCCCAATGACATAATCAATCGGAAAAAATGTCTTCATATTTCCTCCTGTGTTAGGTCAGGTTTATTTTATGTTTGAGCTAAACAGCTCCTAGAATTCTCACCTCCAAAACATGGGAAAAAAATAAAATCTGAGGGGTGTGAGTGGGCTACACTTCTGAATAATGATTTTTCTCTCATTTCTGAATATAGGCAATGCTAACAATTAGTACACATTAAGAGAAGGATTATTAACATCTTATTTCACCTTAAAATTAACGTGCTATGTAGACTAAGTATGTAGGTTTTTCAGAGCTTACAAATAGCTCCCCTTTATTTTCAGACTGCAGTATGTTCACCTATCAGACCCCACACCAGGAGAAGCAGTAGCAAAGCAGATGACAAACTGGCTTTACTAAGGGGAATTTCTAAGAGAAAAGTTATTTTTATCTTTTTTTTTTCCTCACCTTAAAACAAACCTTCAAAATCCTATAGCCATCAGATCATATTCTTACCACAAAATTCTTTTGGTTTGCTTGTTTATTTCTTCCTGCACAAGGAGTGGGAAGTTGCATTTGTCCAGCAGTGGAACCAGCATGTTGTTTTAGACAAGGAGAGAAGAAAATAAAAGAGAAAAAAAAAAAGCAAAAAAAAAGCCTTGGGGCAAGTTTTAATATACAAAAGCAAAGAGTTACAGCCATCTGGCATTTTGACAGAATGGATCAACTCCCCTCCTGTAGCTGCTTCTTTCTTTTTAATCTGCAAGGTTAACTGCTGGCCTGCCTTGCAGGTATTTACAGTGAAAACACAGGTTTCTCTCTGCTGAGCATGCTGTATGTTTACTCCACTTAAAAGGAAAATCTTGAACAGCTTCACTGTCTGTTTAGATCAGTGAACACTCCTAGCATTGGGCCAAGCTTGCACTTTTCTCCCATACAAAACTCCCATTGAATTTAAAAGGATTTTGTGTGAGAACAGTGGGATCAGCTTCCTATTTGCATTCTGTCTTTATGAGATAAGAAGTGTTCACAAACTTTTAATGGGAAATATGAAACTACTATTATGTGATTGCACGGGGCTTTCTTTTCCAAGACAGAAGGATTATTGTATCTTTGGCTAAAGTGAATCCTACAGGCATTTTGTCAACATGCAGCACTCTGAATAGTAGTCAGTAATTTGCTTATGTTACAATGACTGGTTTCCACTGGAGGAAAAAAATAACAACAACTACCAAAACAACAAAAGGCTATGTTTTCAGGTGGTTCATTTTCACTGCACACAGAAAAGTAATATATATATATATATATATATATATATATATATAACAGCATTTTTTACCTGCAGGCCATTCAACTCTCAGTGCCTACACAGTTCCCTTAGGCTCCCTCTTGGTACAAAAATTCTTGACAAACACAACCACAAAAATTCTTCATGACAAGAACAGTTACAGCAACATATAATATGTCTTCCCTTGTGCACACTCTGTTATCTCTAGGAAGACAGAAGTATCATTTACCTGTAAAACAAGACCAGTTTGTTCATAAGAGACCAAGGGACACAAGCTCTGTTAGATGTCTTAAAACTCACAAGTTGCTCAACTCTGAGTTTCTTTTAGAATGACAGTGAGATTTCCAAATTCTATTTACATGAAGATGTAGTCATCAAAAGAATTTAGATTAAGGCTACTTTGGGTTGGGGGGGAGAGGGGATTTTTGCATGTTTTAAGTTGCCTTAAAATCATTGGAGCACTGGAAAAAGATGTTCCTATAAATTAGTAGATACCCCACAATCTCCAAAGGTTAGCATTTCTTAGGTTTTCAAGAGTATTTTCTGGAAGCTAGGTAATGGATTTTTTAAATATAGTGGCAACATTTTTTAGTTGACACCTGGTTTCCCAAAGAGTGGGTTACAAGGCAGCTTTGAATTGTCACAAACACTTATAAAATAATACATATGGGAGTGTAGGTGGTGAAACTGAGATAGTTGTTCTACACTGAAAAATATAAGAAGGCAGAAAAAAGTGTACATTCTTTTATTAGAATTCTAGTTGAAACAGAAAATGTCAAAATGTCTTTGCTTAACTGGCCTGGTATAATAATCAAGATATGAAGATAATCAGGTAAAATGCAGGAACTTGAGATTACTTCTAATAGTGAAAACATGGCACTGTTGCTGCATACTGGTACTACAGAGAAAGGTAAACTAGGAAAGCAAAAATCACCCCAGTGAAAGAAAATTTGCTCAAAATGCCTAACAAAAAGGAAGAAATTACATTCTTAGAAATGTTTAGAAAGCATTTTTATAATTATGGAAGCTAAGAGTTGTTCCTGAGGAGGGGGTTATTGATATTTTATATCCCCTGTGCTACTTAAGCGTATCAAATTAGTGTTGAAATAAAAAGAAAAGATGTTTGACTCAGCTTCCTTCATTACTCTAGCATATATTTAACTCAGAAGGTGGAGAAGTAATGTGAAGTAACATCCACTTTTGCTGCTTTTTGAAATGTACAGTCACATCCTCAGGAGTTTTGCAGCAGACCTTAATCAGAAGGGACATTCCAACCTGAATGCCAGAGGCAAAAACCTCACCAATTCTGCTGAAGAATGTGCACATTTCCCTTCCCCCAGATTGCTCCCTGGACACTGAGCCACAGCTCCAGCAGCAACCAGGAAATTAAGTAAAGGTACAACCACAGATATAAAGAACTCACTGCTCAGATTTTGTTTTGAGTCCCTGCCATTTTCAAGGAGCATTTGCAGTTCTAGAATTTGTGTGAAAGGAATAAAGATATAAAAGAGAGACAGGGATAATTGATTACACATCTCTGATTCAAAGGTGTTTGGATAATAATATTTTTCCTGTGTTCTTAGGTACATACCTGAGTGTGAGGATGCACCTGGCATTTGCCCTTTCCTCAATAAAGGAGTCTGCTAGAATAATGGAAGAAATTGAGCTAAGCATTCTTTTTTTTTCTTTTTCTTTTTATTATCAAGTGTGTTGACAGAATCATAGAATCATAGAATGGTTAGGGTTGGAAGGGACCTGTGCATATAAAACAATAATTCTGGAGAAAAAAAAGCTCTAGCTGAGGATAATATCAGCATTATATATCTACAGAAATTAGTAAGCATACTAGAAATACAAAGCTAGCTGTGGAGCAGCTGGAATTATTTCTTGGTTCCTCTCATATTGTAGCCAGAAACTGTTTTAACTGAAATAACATTCTTGCTATCCTCCTACATCTGCTTTCTGAAAGAACACCAACTGAATGGAGAGAGCTGATCTGCTTGCTGGTACCCAGAAATAAAAGGCAGTATTTCATCTGAGCTGGTGGTCTTTAGAATAATAGGGAACATTAAGAAAAAAACCTGTCTGCTCCTCAGAAATATTATAGAGAAGCAAACGCAGGTTTTGTGCAGTGATCTTCCTGTAATAAAACAACTGTTGCTTCACTGGAGATCAGGAGTGACTACAACTGTGTCAGTCTATATTTATGACTTTTCAGAAGTTGCTCCTTTTAGTATTTCAGTGAGAGGGAGACTCTTTCCTTTTGTAGGCTAACACCATCTTGTTGCAGTACATTTCCTTTTTTCCTTAACTTTAAGCCACTGACACAGTAGGTGGTTGAGCCAACTGAAAGAGAGCTCTGTGTGTTCTCTCACGTACTTAGGCAGACATTTACCATAGTCCTCAGATCTCCCTGCTCAACTAGGAGACTTTTTTCCCCTCTGCTAAGGAAAATCTTTTGCTCTAGGTAAAAAAAAAAATAGATTAGCCAAGCAGTATTGCTATAATTAAATTTATAGGAATTGGTAATGAACAAGGAGCATCTTCTTTGTTATTGGTTATGAGTGCTGACATCTTTGTGGTTTTCAGTTCTGAGAAGTCCACACATAAAGATGAGACTTTCTATCAGGTATTGCTACTAATAAACTTTAAAAACAAATTTATTATGCGTTATTAATTGAAAAGGCTAAGTTACAACATAGAGCAGACTGATTAAAGAGATAAAAAGTTTCATAGAACAGTGGTAGTAAGAATATTTTTCCACAGGACATTTCTAGATGTTTGTTATTTATATTCCTCTTGAATATGTCAGTGATGAGTAAGGCTTTCTACAAACCTGAAGTGAACAGCTTTGCATGCAAGCATCTAAAACCTCCTGTAAGAATATACTTTGTGATGATTATGATGTTTGTCAATGTAAGAACAAATTAAAACAATTTACAATGATTTAAGGAGGCATAAGCTTCTACCTTTCTTTGTTCTGGTTCAAAGACCTCTAGAAAGGACATTTGAAAAACCCAAAATAGCAAAAGGATTTTTGATTTCGTATATTCTGAATTTGGAATTTATTTTTTTAAGATGTACTTACTTCTGTTAAAACATCATTATTTAAAACATTGCTTTAATAACCCCTGGATATTCTGAGATAATCTGAGATTCTTTAATAACCCCTGGATATTCCATAATAGATGGAAATAAATTCATAAAGAAATATTCTCAAGATGTAGCATACCTGTTTGGCTTGGAACATATGCTGTAGAAATCCCAGAAGGAAACAATGTGATGGCACAACTATTGCAAGATAAGAAAAGCAAGGAATGTTGCTCTTTGCCTTCCATCTCCAGGTACATATTGCTTTAGACCTCAGTTTTCTGTCTCCTAACCTAGGTATGACTAATGATCTCTAGAAGATATTATAAGGCTTAACCTAGTGAGTCAAGTGATGTGTCACAGCTATAAAATGTAGAAGAATTAAACACAGTTATTTTTTTTTGCCTGCATTATGTAGATGCTACACACTTCATAACTCTCAACAGATAAAGGTTACATGGCAACTAGAAGCTGTTCCCTTCAAACTTTTCTGGAAGGATTTTCATTTCTCTTTTGCCAGGTACTGAAGAGAACCATATAGAGAAGAGAGAGCCTGGCTTCTGATTCCAGCCACTCATCTCCAACAGTCCAAAATCAGCATGCTGAACCATTCAGCTGTTGTTGCAATATGCCCAGAAAAGCTGCAAAATTTGGGATATTTCCAATATCCTCATACATTTCAGAGCACCATCCTGGCTTGAACCTTCCAGCTACAGTATGTGTTTATGTTTTAACTCAGGCCTCCTGCTGATGGATCAAATTTACCTTAAGAAAACAACCATCTTGTTAACTCAGCTAAATAATGCACATTTGTTTCCTTTGATTACTTTCAAGTGTTTTTCTTTGTTTATTTTTTATTATTTTAAGTGTTCAGTAATACAATGGTACATAAAATTGTCTGTCCAAGGTGATATCCTGAGCAAGTGAAAGCCAAGTATATCGTTGGCCCAAACCAAAACTCTGTCATTCACCACAATCTGGGAAGGAGGCAAGGCTTAATTCCCATTTTAATTAACTATTAAATGAAATTCAGAAGTCTGGATAGATAGTCACAATGCAATGACAGCTGGTCAGCTGCTGCTAGGGTGTATCTAGTACCATTTGTTCTCCATAATACTTGATTTTTTTTAATTGTAATGAAAAAAGCCCCATAGTGGAAGAAAGCACTCACCAGCTGTTACCTTCATAACATAAAGGAAAAGGCAGAAACACATGATGAATTTACATGAATCCCAGTTGGCAGAGATGATGTTTTATGACAGGTGACAGCCCAACTTTATCACTGTTCTCTACCTCAGCAATGAGATGGTTTGAAACAGTGTGTTTCTGTGACACCTTGAACACCTCTAACACTTTAACTACTTTGTGAGGAAAACACAACTTTGAGAACATTTATACTCTGAAGAAAGGTGAGGAGAAGGTAGGACAGAGTGGGAGGAGGAAGAGGAGAGATTTGTCATGGGAGCATTGATCTAAAGAGTTGAAGAGCCTTGAAGAGTATGATATCCCAAGTGGAGAACCAAGGGCCAAGTTGATTATTTTATGACTGACAGACTGAAGTAAGTCAAGGAATGCAAAACATGCAGCAAAGTATTTCTGCAGATATGTGTATCCTTTCTCATAAACTTGAGATGATATATACAATACACCCAAAGGAGACTTTAAAGTGGGAGAAGGTCACACAGACTTGTAAGAAAAGTGCTTATAAAGAAATGTGTGTAATAGAAAGTCATAAAATACAGTAAAAGGGTTTTGAAAAGTCCAGTGAATCAGGGGTTTAATGTGATGGCTCTTTTTAAATGCAAAGAAACCAAGGCCAAACTGAGCTATTATATGACAGAGCCATTTGTAAATATGATTAACTAACTCACTTGAGCTTTTTCTCTCATAATTTCGGTGGTAACCTGTCTTAATTGATATTCTATGAAATTAATGGAACATTAGGTTGCACAGTCAGTTCTCCTAGACCCATCCAATATATTTGACACTGCTTACCTTGTGGAAGTGAATTGAAAACCACAGGATTCAAGTATAATATTGCATATATTTCTGAGTAGCTTAGTTACTGGTATGGCTCAATTTTTATCTCTTCTTATTTTTATATAAGCAACATGGAAATTGATCCAGTCAGCTCATGTAATTGC
This sequence comes from Bucco capensis, assembly GCA_013396975.1. Taxonomy (NCBI): domain Eukaryota; kingdom Metazoa; phylum Chordata; class Aves; order Piciformes; family Bucconidae; genus Bucco; species Bucco capensis. The sequence goes on from VWZO01015556.1 coordinate 34,514, forward strand.
ATTAGTCTTATTCATGTTTCCAAATGACTAATGACTTCATGCTTAGAAGCATCTACTAACACATGAAATGGAAGACTAATGTCACAAAAATAACAGAATTATTTTAGGCATTAAATTTTTCCACCTTAGTTTCAAAAGATAAGATAAAGACCAAAGAGACACACAGTTTTTTTCCACTATAAAATACTGCAATGTGAACTTGTGTTGTAACCACTGTGAGGAGTAAAGTTCTCACAGGAACAGTCTTACACTTCACTTTGAGATACAATCATATTGTTTGTTCCTTCTTTTAGGTCTCTAGCAAGTAACCACAAAGAATTAAGTTTTGTAGCCTGCATGGAAGGATTTTCCTTCTACCTAGTTTTGTAGGTGCAGAGTAATGTTTTACACAGACAGCTGGTCAGCTACACACAGCTTACACACAGAAGTCTATCCTGTAGGTACCTATGAATCACTAAAATGTGTCCCAACTAAAATGTGCATCTTGGACAGGATTCATCTCATTTAAACTCTACATTTCTGAAACTTAGCCATCTGTCACTGAGCTCCTCACTCCTTCTCTCTATAGCTAATTGAGATGAAAAAAGAGATGCTGAGAGTTAGAGTTTCCTCATCCTAAGCTAAATATTTTAACATCGACCAACCCAAACACTCTCTAAAGGTCCTGGAGTGAAAAGAGCTTTGTTTCTATTTTCAACATAGTCTTATTTCCTTTCCAATCAGAAGTGATAAAATTGCTCCTGTAGAGTTCAGAAATACCCTTCTAAAAGCCCTAATGAAACCAATTGTTTTGACTTTGTTACAAACTAAATATATGTTTCTCTTGAGGCAATTTAGGAAATCAGACTTTGGCTTTAGAGTAGCTGGCATTTGCTATTCTCAATTAAAATAATATTTAATTCATCTTTCAAAACATTTCTTTCCTGTAATTGTTTTTTTTTTACCTTATTTTCATCCAAATCTGGTAAAATCATCACAGAACAATGGTACAGTGACATATTAGCACCTTGGCAAAGATATTCCTCTATCTCTCAGGTGATGAAATTGTGTCTGTGTTGAGATGTCTTTGTATTCCTTACAAATGAGCTGTTCCACCTCTTCCTCTTTTGCTTCAGCAGAGCAGTCTGGGGAATACAGGAGTTAATCTTACTGTTTAATCTACAAAGCTTTAATAGTAGATTTAGGAGTTAGTGTTGAGACTACAGTGTAGTAGCAGAGGGGTTGTTGGTTTAGTTTCATGAACTGCATGGGTAGAATTCAAGCCTTTACTACTCTGGCAGAGTTTTGTCATTTAAATTGTTTTACAAGATTCAGTAGTACTTCTAGATCTTGCTAAGGCAGAAAAATGAAGATGAGAAAAAAGCAGTTACTGGTTCTCTGTGTGAATTTTAAGGAATCTATGAGTTTTTATACAAGATTACATCTGAAACCCATCTGCTTTAGTGTTTTATCACTGGCATTTACCTGCCCCTCTCTGGTTTAAAAGAAGATGCCAATGTCCCTGCTGTAGAGATTCTTCACCATGAAGATTTATCACTTAATAATTAGAAGCTGACAGGCTGAATCCTAAGCTTTCACACACCATCCACATTATATACCCTTTAAAAATAATTAAAAGGTCATAGTAGACTTTCAATAACAGTCAGAGTTTTACAATAATAACTAATTATAAACTAAAAGAAAGCTTCTCTTTGTATCAATTTTGGTTCAGAAATCCTTTAGCTTCCCTGCTTTCTGGGACAGCAGAATAAGACTTAACATTTGGACAACATTATTATGATTTTTCCTATTTGGTATTAAGCAGTTGTAAAGGTCACAGAGATGTCAAGGGAGTTTTCCTGTGTCTTTAACTGATTTAGTTAAATGATTTTATTTATTTATTTTTATTTACTTATTTTTAACTCTAAGAAGGTACATTTTGTCACAGAGTTCACAATTCATGAAATCAAACCTAGAAAATTTAGTTTTGCAGATCATTATTCAATAAATAACAGTATTAATTTCTAGAAAGAAATACAAAGTGCACAACTATTTCTCTTACTTCTAGTCACTGTTTCATCATTTCCAGGGACTATCTCTTTTTCCAATTTGTAGAGTGAAGCAGACTTCACCTCCACAAAAAGAGTTGATAGCACTTTCTGTGAGGGGAAAAAACATCAGTGGAAGTCAGTTTCTCATTTATAAGCTAAACAACTCCTCTCCTCATATATCCTGATTAATTAAGATTCTGTTATAAAGAACATAACTACCTTGACAATGCTGTGTCCCTTGGCAGCTTCATCTCAAGTTCAGTCTGTGAAAAACATTTAGTGTAGCCTTGAAAAACATTTCTGCTTTGAGAGGAATCATTCTTCATTCTTTATTTAGTTTTGTTATTATTATTACTAGTTAAGTAAGTTGTTTAACAGCTTTCATTAGGTGGTAGATTATCTGTACTCTGGTTGAGATGGGAAAAAAAACCCAATGACCATGTGATTTCTTATTGTTTTTAAAATATCTAATCATCACTTTAGCAATATAATCTCTAAGTACTTCTATTTGTTAGTAACTACCTTAGAAAGCACCAAAATGGGGAGCTGTGATTACTTTTGCCCTTACTGACATGTGTGTTTAGTGAGAGCCTTCTGCCAACTTTTAGCAGAGTTAGTGCACGATCAGAAAAAAACATATTAATATATCTGTTTATCTCCTCAGCAGAAAATGGACCTGACAGCCAGAAAAATCTTCCTTACAAAATAGTATCAACATAGACATCTGAAGTGTGACATTTCTTTTTTTTTTTAATCATTATTTTCTTTTCAAATGGCAATTGCTCCTCTTTACTTGCAGTGGAGTTCATTTTGCCTTTATGATGACCATGGGTGCATGACTGTTTCAAAATATTGGCAAAGGGCAATGAGCCAAAGCCATTATCTTCACTTGAAGTGTTTAATACCTAATGTAAATATTGGAGGGGCTTGAGTGCCCAAGCCATCCCTACAGGCTTTATACATCTGATTATAAATGTTCCCTTCTTATACTGTCAGCTAGTCCCCACCATGACTTCAGTCCAGTTTTGTCAAGGAAATAATAACCTAGAGTCTTAGTATCAGGACAGTGCTTAAAAGAACACAAGCTGATTTCCCCTCAAATACTTCTCTGTGATAATCTCAATAATTAAGATTTTTAATAAGCAATTAGCAAATTTAGAAATAGAAATTAGGCTGCTTTAGATGCTAATTCCTCCTGCATATTTCATGCAGCATTAAAATCTTTAGTGTCCAGTGAGCTAGTGTTCATAAAGATAAGTTGATAACTACTCTCTACATACAGTTCCAATGGTCAAAGTTTTTATTCTCTGCTCTAGAAGAAGGAAAGCACTTATGACTTTTTTCCCTTCTTCATGGAACAGTAGCACCTGAGGGAGACAGAATTTATTGCAATAGTTCATTGCCAGGAATACATTAAGCACATAGTGAAATAAAGGACATATAGAAGTGCTCTGCTTTCTTGGAGAAATATGCAATACAAAAAAATACAGCATTTTCCCAAATATCACCCCTTAAGATTGACATTTTTTTTCCTCTTCAAATGAAATTCTTGGTGGTCATTACTTTTTTAAGCAGTGGAATGTATTTCTTACATTATTTCCAGAGTTTCATGAAGCAGACAATAAACTCTGAAAGAGCTATGGTGTTTGCTCTATATAAATCTAACATTACTATTCTCAGCCTAGAATCTTGGAGAGATTGTAAAGTGTATATTCTTCAGTGTGGGAACAAACATTTTTAATTGAGCTTTTAATCTTCAGGGACTGGGGGATTTATGGTTTTTAGAACTGATGTAAAAAGGTAAAGCTGTACCAGACTAGTGTAGTCCATTCATTAACTTCACACTGTATAATTCATATCATAAAGCAGCTTCTTGTCAATATACCTCATCAAAACTCATATTCCACCTAAAGATGAATTACTTCTCTATTAATACTGTCTTTCAACATTTTTTTTTTAATTTAAATAAATATTGGAGTAAATTTTGAATTTGATTTGTGGATTTATTTTTTTCCTCTCCAGTTCAGTAAATACATATTTAAATAAAATGTATTATATTTTCCCAAATCACCAGCTCCATCTTGAGTTTTGTAAAGTTTGATGTCTGCCAAAGAATTAGTGGCACCAGGACAGTAAGAGGTGCAATATTTCTGCTTTCTCACAGCTTTGGCACACTTTGTACAGGATCTACAAAGACTTAGCTGTTCTGAATTAGCAACTAGAGCACAGGAGATAAATGAAAATGACCACATGTGTTGCAGATTCAGTTAGTCAAAAGAGAGAACATTTAGAAGACAATTCATCTGAGATAAACAAGTAAATGACTCTATGGCTCTAAGACCCTAGATATGGCAGAGGGATTGCCTATTAATGTTGTTTTTTCTCTCCACTGAGTGAATAAGATGACTAAGATGTGTAGCTCAGCTTAGAATAACAATATCTAGATATTTAAGGTAAGCAGATGAGCCTAATAGTTGATATTACCTCAGACATATAAATGCATAAACATATTTTCATGCTTTTATTTTCCCAATGTTTCATTTAAGCAGTCAAGGAATAGAAACAATATCATGAAAGAGTAATAAGACCAAGAAAAATAGCTCAGTATTATCATCAGACTTAATGATACAAGGAATCAAGTCATCATACTAAACCAAGAGAATAAGAATTATTTATAGAAATCATTCAAGACAATAAATGCCAAAAAAATCTTGATTTATTTTTTGTAAGCAATTCAGAAACAAGGAAAATAATGCCAGCAAAGTTTCTTAAATAAAAATTTCCATCCCTCTGATCTGTATCTTATATATTCATTCTGACTAGAATCAGTGTTTTGAACTGCAGTTGTCTGAATGCATCAAATAAGGATGAAACAATAAAACTTATCATATATTTATTTATTTATTTACTCACTTACTTATCTGAGGCATTATCCATACAACTTTAAATTCACTGCTGTGGTAAGCAAGTGCAGTTGTACTCACAGTAATGGAATTCTGCTTACTTAGTCCTGCAATTATTTTGTCCCAGTAGGTAAGTGTTCTGGATAACAACACTTCTAGCCAAATATTATTCTTTTCATATTGCTCTGGAGGAAATGATACAGAGGATTATGGATTCCATCCAATACCACAAAAGGGTATCTGAGTCTCAAAGCTTGTGTTAAAAACACAGTTTGTTTGCTCACAGGCCTGAAGTCGGATCACAAGTCTGGCTAAAGGAAGAGGCTCTGCATTGCCTTGTACACATCTCTCTTGGTGATATTTTGGGACTGCTGACAGGAAGTTTTCAGGTTATGCTTGACATTTTGAGGAGTAACATCTGAACTTTACCTAACTCATGCTGGGCTGGTTTTTGGGAGGTTTGAACTGCTCTGGAAAAGAGACAATACCCATCATATCTTTCTTTTTTTCATACTATGTGATACATCACAACTTACATTCACATTTGCTGTAATTAAAACTACTGAAATACCATAATGTGTTGTTTTTTTTCTTTATACAAACTTATTTAATTAGAGTTTTAGATTTTGCTTTCAAACCCAGGATGAAGAGAAAGAGGACAGATAGATTAAGTGTAGACTGACCATCTTCTGACTAGTTTTAAATCAAGGTGAAATGGATTAATTTTATTGATCTGCTTTGGTTTACAAACATTTGAATGTGATTTGTATGTAAGAGCTGAAAAGACTTCAAGGTGTATAATAGGCAAATTTATGCTTAGAAGTCACTTTAAGACCCTTCTTTATAATGATTTTTTTCCTCAGTGCAATGAAAATCTTATTAACTGCCTGTCTTTAGTGTCATTTCCTGTCTGATATTTACTCTATATGTTCTTCACCTCTGAAAAATCAACCAAGTCATAAATATTTCCTTTTTCTTAGATAGTATAATGAAAGTCAGCTGGCTATTATAATGATTTTTAGCTGTATAAAACCCTTAAGAGGATTTTTGTGAGTTGTACTAGTTTTTATAGTACTGCAAAGGGCATACCTCAGAAAAAACTATCTGTACTAGGACACAGAGAGAGGCAATAGCTGAATTTGGAAGGAAAATAACTGGAATGATTGTGTGAACTTCATAAATTCAAAAATAAAGAGATCTGTGTCTTTGACCTTTAGTTTCAAGGAAGCAAAAAGGATCCACACAGCTGTAAATATCTAAATAGCTGTGAAGGAACTGTCTTTTTCCTACCCGAAACAAAGTTGAAAAATCCTCATTAAAATGTTCAGTGTATTTAATGGATATGTTTACTTGGAGTTGAACTGTGGAGAGTGCCCTTGAGTTACAATGGGTTGGAACAAATAGGCAAGAATTGGAAGAGTAAAATGAGATGAGAATGTGCTTCCTTTATGTTTGAGGATGTGCACCATATGGATAAGGCTGAAGGAAAATATGTGCAAGTTTCAGGAAATTAAGTGGAAGACAAGCAAGGAGAGTGTGATGGTTACCATGACCATTCAAGTGACTCAGTATTAGTGTATAATTTATAAGTGCAATTGAGCATATGAATAGCATGAACCTTCTATCATTAGATCAAAGATGGGCTGCTCTTTTCAGTCAATCACGTTACTTCTTTATCATTTGTCTGTGATAAAAGGTTTAGTAGTGTCAGATAAAATGCTTTAATGCAGCTATAACTGAAAAGAACACTGTGTCTTGCACTGGAGAAAAAAAACCCAAAGAAACAACAAAAAAGCCACCCCTGCTCTAAACTTGAGTTACTTACCAGCTGATGTGTAATCAGAGAGCAGGTTCAGTGCTGCAATGTGCTGGTTGAGTAGTATTTGCTCTGTCCATGAGGTGGAAGTATTCATTTGATGTTATGAAGTGATGTATGTGATGGAAGAATATTCCTTACCCTGTGCACAATAGGATGTTTAGCATATGCTGGTCACAGAACAATTCACTTTCTCATAAATGAATCTGGACTACTTCCCAGAACAAAACTGACTCTCAAACATTTAACTTTGGCTGACAGTGCTAGACTTCAAGGAAAGAGTGGGATACTGCCTCTCTGTACAATGCACATTTAGGATTCTCCATCTAAGGAAGGGAAGGAAGGAATGGAAGGGAAGGAAGGAATGGAAACCTAATCCTATGAAATGATATAGCTGTTATCAAATAGAATAATATTTTGTGAGGCTGAACATTTTTTTTTGAGGAACAAAGCAAATCATGTACTAAACCCAGATTTCACAGTATATATTCATGTATAATTACTTATAGTTTACTTTTAAGACAAAAAACTTCACATTGCAAATATCTATTACTCCCCACTAATCATGTTAAACTCAAGGCAAAATCAGTCTGGTGGTAGAGTGGTGGAGAGGTGCCAAAGTTTAAACATGAAGTTTGGGAAAGTGTCTTCACCCTGATGCTACTTAGATACATGAGGATGAAAATTGGGTTAGTTTGCACCACTAAGTAAAGCAGGAGAACTGTGTTGGCTTCAGGCAAGTGCCTGAAACAGGAGGTTTGCCCTGAGGATATGCACTAATTTAAGCTTACCTTCTGTGGTCAGTGGTTCAGTCCCTTTCAGAAGACTACACCTCAGAGTATGAAGAGCTTCTCAAGGAATAAACTTTTTCAGATTAGGGTCATTCTTCATCCCTGCAGTTGTGAAACAGAAAATACTTATAACACAAGGGGGAATGAAGAGTTACTGATCTGATAGAATATCCGTGACGATTTTTTTTCTTCTTGAAAGTCATTCAGCAGTGATACATTTGGTAGTTATAGTACCAGTTTTATATGGAAAAAAAAAAAAAGGTGGTAAATGTGAAGGGTACCTAAAACTGGTTTTTGAAGCATTTGTCACAATCAGACAATTCATAAGGATGTTTAAGAATGCAAGCAGCAACTCATACTCTAGGTCATGGTCTTGCACAGCAGATGTCATGCACTTGGGTATGATGGATGTTAAGTTCAGGTCCTGAATTTCTGAGGACTGTTGTGAAAACGAATATATCAAATGACTCTCTTCACATTCATTCAGTTTACAGTCTACATTTTCCTTAAGGCATAGAGTATATTCCCATTTTCTTGTTGAGTGGGCTTCATTGCACATTAATTATAACCATTTGAACATTAGACTACTGAATTGCCCTCGTGTAGATGCCTGGTGCCATTTCTGATATCCTCAAGGTTTTGTTGTCTTACAAAGAGACTTTGCAACAGGTCCCTGAAGATGTCCTGAATAAATTTTAACATCTCAAATGGTCCTAGACACCTGTGAAGGAAGAGTTGAATTTGGGTTTGAGTTTCCTACATAGTTACTGAACACAAAGTTAATAGATGAAAGGAGAGAAGCTTAGGCAGGAGCTCCATCTCTTATCACAGTACAGGATGAATTATCTTCTGGAAGTACATTTTTTCCCCTCTGCTGACAAAAAATAAAACATCTATTAATCTTGTTCTGAAGTAGTAGTCTAATTACATTAAAACTATAAGATCAAGTTACTTAAAATAGTTTCAGAAGTACAAATGTATTTCTTTCAACTATTTCCTACATTTTAGTTCATCTCTTTTGTATATAATATCAGCCTTAGAACACTTCCTAAATATCATAATTCATTTCCCTTGGTTTTATATCTTTTATTTACTATTTTTTTATTAAAATTGATCGTTTGGTCTAGAATTTTTTAACTGACACATTGAAATTGAATAAAGATTACATAGTATGTTGCTTCTGAGAAATTGTAAAATAAGAATAAAATTAATATACATGATTCAACATGTCCAACAGTAAAACTTTCTTTCAGGTTTTTCAATGACATAAATTTTACTTAGGTTTTGAATGTCCTTATGTTTGTTTGTTGTCTTGCTTGTTTCTGTCAAATCAGCCACATTATAAAATGTCCTTGCTTTTAGTACAATTTCTAATTTTAAAAGCAGTAGTGGGATGAAGAACCTCTTTTTGTTTCCATTCTTTTATGTCTTGATTCTTTTTTTACCTAATGGCTAACGTTTCCAGGAGCTGTAATTGAAGAAGATTTTAGTTATTCTTTGTAACAGTGATGTGAGATTTGGGTTGGTTTTTTTTTTAGTAAAATAACAATTGAAAAGTGAAGGGAGCAAAGAGTACACTGAAGGTTTAGTCCTCATTGATCCATCCTGACAGTAACAACGAAACAGGCAATACAGAGCCTTTTATACTTTAGTTCCACTACATTTAAACTGGGATATTTCTTATTTATTTATGAGGCTACACTGTAACGTGTAACCATCTGGTATTTAAAATCCAGCTTTGCCTGATAATTTTCTGGTCTCTGTGTCTCTGGATGGTATACTGAATTATAGGAGATCTGAAGTATGGAGATTTAACAACTCTCTAATTAAAGCTGCAGCATTTGTGCAACAGATGAAGACTATTTCAGAATAAATTAATATCAATAAAAAAACAAGAAACTAGCCTGGGTGTTTTGTGGGAAGCTGCCAAAGCAGTCATGAGGGGTAGAATAATTTGCTTAGCTGCAGCAGCAGTACAAAAAGTATATCTTGAGTACCAATGTAAATTAGAAAAGGAAGTTAATGAGATGAAATAGCAACATAAAAAGCAGGTACCCTAGGACCCTCCAACTTTTGATTAAACAGAGGGAAACTAAACGCTTTGTGGTGAATAACACAGACAATGTGTTAAAGCTTAATGAACAAATGTACTATGAAAAGGAGAATAAATCTGACAAATAATTTGCATATGATTGGAATGAGAAGAGAAAGGAAAACTTTTTTTCTATTTTTTTTTGTTGTTGTTGTTTGAGAAACAAGAGCCATTGCAACAGATCATAATCCAAAAAACTCTAATGAGATTTCCTGCATGCTCTTTATAAAACAGATTTATCCTAGCTAAATATGGGTCACAAGGAGATAGTCTCCCTCTTATCCAAAATTCAATTGCCACAGATTAAGGAAAGAAGTAAGATGAAGTTGGTTCTTCTGGGATCAGAAGTTAACAACAAGCCATTGAAGAGTTTTCTCTCATGGAAAACAACAGACCAGATGGAATCACTGTTATTAAAAAATAAGAAGAAAAAAAGTTTATTTTTGTGTGATTGAGAGCATTTTTATTTATTTGACTCCATTCTCTCTTACACAATTTGAAGCACTGAGACCTGCAGTGGAAAATAAGCTGTGTGATAGACCATGTATGATTCTATGATTCTATGTATTGTTAAGCATTGGCCTTGGTACAAGAAAGATTTAACCTGTTGAGATCCTAGCCATTTTCCCTCATATGTACAGTGTCATTCAATGAAAGGTAAGTACCTTCCAAAACAGAGATATCTGGGCTTGTTGCTGTTATATTTAATGTTACAGTAGCCTAATTAAAAAGGGATGTGAATATTAGTAGACTGAAATGATGTTTTGTAGCATCCTTTATTCAATACTTAGCAGAATTATATTATTGTTTGCATGAAGGAAAACATAGGAAAAAGAGACAAAAAATGATACATATCATACATGGAGTTGATATAAGTGCAAAGAAAACCAAAATAAAAGGATAGGTCCACATACCTTTTAAGGAAAAATGATTTATAATGTGATTTTCACACAGTAAAGTTTTTCAGAGCAGTCAAATGCTTTGAGGGACTTCTGACATTTTAACATCTGCTGTTCCTAAAGGTTTGGCTTCAAATATGAGTATAAAGTTACTTTTCTAGAACTTGCCATTGTAGACTTAGATAATTTCCTTGTTAATTATTTGAAAACTTGCACTGGGTTTACAGTTCTCATAGGAAGTGTTTTGTGAGCCCAGAAGTGTTGCTGAAACAATTTATTTGAAGATATATTCCACTTTGATATATCCATCAGAGTATAGCTGAGAAACCAGACTTAAGGCAAAGCAGATTTAAGGCTGCACAAGGGTTACCTGCTTCCACAGATAATGTATATTATCCAGATGATGTGTAGGAGCTGCACTCATGAAGTGAGTGTTCATAAGAGACTGCTGAATTAAACCTGGCAGTTGGATTCAATTTAGTTGTCAGTGATCCAGCTCCTGCAGATTCAATTAGAGGTTTGGGTTCAATTAACCACAACTTTCCTGTGACTCTCCCATGTTCTCAGAGCAGAACCTTCTTGCCTTCATGAGCAATTCTTCACAGGCATGTAAAAGTCACGTCTGGCAGCAAAACCAAATGATTTGACAGGGCAAACAAGACCTCAGTTATTTCATAGGGGAAATCAGAAGTGTAGCTGAGAGAGTTCAGAGCCCACTCACAATGTGTATAGGCTTATCTGAGCTCAGATTTGGCATACAGGATATCTGGTGAATAAGGTCAGATGCAAATAGAATCATAGAATCCTAGAATGGTTTGGGTTGGAAGGGACCTCTGGAGCTCATCTAGTCCAACCCCCCTGCAGTGGCCAGGGACATCCCCAACTAGAGCAGCTTGCCCAGAGCCCTGGCAAGCCTCACCTGCAATGCCTCCAGGGATGGGAACTCAACCACCTCCCTGGGCAACCTGGGCCAGTGTTCCACCACCCTCGTGGGGAGGAACTTCTTCCTAATGTCCAATTTAAATCTACTCTTCTCCAATTTCAAACCATTGCCCCTTGTCCTTTCACTGCAGGCCTTTGCAAACAGGCCCTCTGCAGCCTGCTTGGAAGTTCCCTTTAGGTACTGGAAGGTCACTAGTAGGTCCCCTGAAGCCTTCTCTTCTCCAGGCTGAACAATCCCAGCTCCCTCAGCCTG
>VWZO01015556.1:46408-105637 GCA_013396975.1 Bucco capensis
ATCTGGATAACAAAATTTGTCTTTTGACCTTCTACGTAACTGGATCACAATATCTGAAAAGTGTTAGGTGTGAAACCCAAAGATTATTGATATTTTAGTTATCATTTTAATTGTCACTAATTCTGTGAACACTATTAATTTTTCTCCTTCCTCTTTTTTCCACATAAACCTTAGAATAATATCAAAGAACTGGTTAAATATGTGATATGCTCACTGAAGTGAATAGAATACCTTGAATTCAATTTCATTTCAATGTTGAGTTTCCACTGCTTTCAATAATACCAAAACCAAGCTTCTAAAGCCTCAGACCACATTTAACTGTTCTTCTGATCACTGGCACATACTTAGCCATTTGTGTTCCACTCCCAAGCTAACATCAGACAGAGCCTTGTCATATACTTGCTTTCCTCAGTTCCTTATTTCAACACAGTTCAATAAGGATGCATACTTTCATTTTTACAAAGAAACTTGATTCTGAAAGCAATTAATCTCCTTCATGTTTAGAAATAAATTGCTTTTTTATGTCAAGGCATAACTTTCTCTGTTTATTTCTGAGAACAGCATACTTAAACTTGCTCTTATGGGACTGTGCTGGAGTAGCATTCCCTCAGGGCTGCCATGTTCTTCATGGATGTTTAAGATTATTCTCTTCTACTGAAATAATAAGATATTTTCACTTCTACACATTTCTCCTTTTCACTTGATAGTTCTGATTTCTCTCTAAAAATCACCTTCTGCTATTATTTTTCTAACTGCTGCAAAGCTTTTTTCTTCAAGGTTTGCCCTAATAGAAAGACCATGACGGTCCATTCCTCTTTTCTTTTTTAATCTTTTCCAAAAGACTTCCCCAAATTTCATTTTATCTTAATTTTGGGGTATCACCATGAAGGTATACTACTGAAAAATTATAGATCATTCTTTCAGATTATTTTTTAGGCTCTGATAAGAAGGTACCTGATATGAACTACAGATAGATTAATTCATCTGCCACACTAGCAGCCAATTCAGAAGCAGAAATGCAACAATATGGTTTTGTTGCTTGCTCTTTAAAGAGAACTAAACTCCTGCAAAATACATATATGATAAAAATAAGATCAATGGTTTTATCTTTAATTCGATTAAAAAGTTTATTTTGTATGGGTGTTTTTGTTGTTTAACACATGATCCAGTTATTGTAAATCAGTTAAGAGTCAAGAAGTTCTCTAACACCAAGCTGAAAACAGTACATCTCAAAGGGGTGACATCATTCATACAGTTTGGATACATAATTCCTAACTTCTGTAACAATATAAAATTAGAACAAGAGTTCAGTATTTTATGCAGAAGAAATAGAAGAATATATTTAACCTAACCTAATGGACACACTTCAGAGCAGACTGTTTTTAGACACCTAAAAAAATGTCTTTCTGTTTGAGAGAAGCAATAAAATTCTCTCAGTGTAAATTAGGATATCATCAAAAAGTTTAGATCAAATCAGATTTGGTATATAGATTTCCTTCTCCCTCAATTTCATTAAACTTTCATAAACTTGAACTAATTTATTTTCAAATGTCTGAGGAAATTTCTTCCTGGTAAATACTTTTATAAATATATTTATATTGTATATATATAAAAGTTTTTGTACTTGATAAAGTGATATACATTTGCTGATTTTAAACATGATGTAAACATGATCAGAATTGATCTTTAGATGAATATGTTTAATCTTCTGATTTTAAAAATGGTTCACTTTTTACACTAACAAAACACTGATTTGCTGTACCTCATTGTAGACTTCTAAAAACCATATTCTCTCAGGGATTTAGCAAATAGCATCCATATAAAACTATCTATTAAAGTGGTGGAACAGCACCCAGAGAAAGCTCACTCATCTCTTTGTCAGCAGCTGAGTTAAAGCAATTATTTAAAAATGCCAAGTGAGGATCTAATCAAACTGTTGCACTTCTGCATGAATAAAAGCATTCTCCTTCTACAACCTTCTCCTAACAGCTGAAGAAAGGAGGAAAAGGAAAATACTGAAACAAACCTGTTCTCAATTACTCGTTATTACCTTTCCAATAAACTTTGGCATATCCCTTCCTGAAGATGCAGGATATTCTGACATTTCTATTACCTCGTTATTGCTCTGGCCTTCTGAAGGGAGAGAATGTAAAATGAGATGGGGTTGAAACAGAACAAACTACAAACAAATAAACGGCATATACTATATATAGTATATATATATCAGCTTTATGCTGCTGACGCTGCCCTTGTTGCCCAGACAGAAGTAGCTCTGCAGTGTTTAACGTCCTGCTTTGCAGCCACTGCTGAGCTTTTGGGGCTGGAAGTTAGTTTAAAGAAAACAGAAGTTTTATATCAACCTGCACCTCAGCAAGTTTTTCATCATCCTCATATCATCACTGGCGATTCAGAACTTAAATCAGTCCAACAGTTTAATTCCCTAGGCAGCCTCATCTCCTCGCATGGTAAGATTGACAGAGAGATAGACAATAGGCTAGCAAAGGCATAGAGTGCTTTGGGAAAACTCTAGAAAAGAGTCTGGCCAAATAAACACTTGAAGCAAAGTCCAAAGCTCAGTGTTTCTAGAGCNCGGAGCTGCGTTCACAAAGCCTGGCCATGATATATATATATATATATATATGTATATATATACACACACAATAAACAAACAGTCTGGTGCCTGTGGTTACAAATACTCATCTTAAGGATGCTTGTGAGAGGAAGGAAGAAGATTATCTGGGCTGAAGTAAAGATGGCAGAGGCCCTTGAAGAAAAATCCACAGACAAGTACCACAAATACAAATAAATTCTAGTAGATATTTAGAACTGTTTGACTTTGTGCAATATCACTGAGTTATGAGTGGAAAAAGCACAAGGCAATTTTTCTAAAGCCGAGGGGAATTTTACTGCTCACTTCATTGAAAACAAGAGTTTGCTCCAAACTGCAAATGTGTAGTAAAACAGAACAAGGTTGTCTGTCAGTAGAATCCATCCAGTGTCATCAGTATTTATAACTAGTTAATATTTTTGACTGAAGGAGGGATAAATATTTTTGACTGAAGGAGGGATATAGTCAGTGTGAAATCTCCTGACCTGCCACATTCATTGTTGTGATGAGAATCATGCTGCTAACCATCAATCACCTTGCATACTTCACCTGACAAAGCCTGGCAGGATGCTTCACAACAATGAGAAGCCAGGCTGGGAAATTTAAAGTAATTTGTTCCCTGAAGAGGAAAAAATGCTTTTAGCAGGATTTTTTTGTTTGTTTTTAGGGGGGTGGCCTGTTATATCTGTTTCTGGCTTTTGCTTTAGAGGAAAAGGCATCAGCTAGTTGAGCTCTGTGTAGTTCATTACCCCTATTGGGGCTCGATCAGGTACCATACCTCCTTGGAATAAAATACATCAATAAATCTCCCAGTGTTCACTGAGACACAGAAAGAACTTATCTGCCTCACTGCTGCCTGGAAGGCTTCAGCATTGCCTTCTGCCTACACGTGGGAGCTATGTTAAGCCTGGCAAAGAGGAGTAATTAAGGAGTGGAGTACTGTGATACTGATGTGTACTCGTACAGGGGCAGCCATGGGGCTTACTGCTAAGAGAAAAAAACCCCAACAAACCAGGAAAAGAAAAAACAATTACTAATAGGCATTGAAAGAAATTATAATAAAATAGAAAAAAAAATCAATGTCAAGGGCATATTTGTACTTCAATAGAATCATAGAATGCATCATAGAATAGCCCAGGTTGGAAGAGACCTTAAAGATCATCTAGTTCCAACCCCCCTGCCATGGGCAGGGACAAATATGTATTAAAATCAAAGTGATGTGGATTTTCTGCTTAATTCAGAGGTGTACTGTTACATTTTTAAGCTGGTATAACTCTGTCAAGTTCAGCATATTCACCTGTTCATAATTTTAGGGGTCACCAACCTCCTGTACTTGTTTTGTTTCTAGCATTTAAAGATCTGATTCGTCACTCTATTAATCTAACTTTAAATGCAGTGGGGTTTCACTGGAGTAAAAGTGGAACAGTCTAGCTTAAATCAGGTTCCACTCTGTTTTCAGTATGATGAGAAAGTTATCTAGTTTAACTTTGATCCATTCCCTTTCTCTACACAGATCTGGGCACTTTAAATTTCTGTCACCTGTAGCTTGCTCTGGACTTTTTAGAATCAGCTTCAAAGTTAACAAAGAGCCAAAAAATCAGTTCTAGTTAATAACTAAAAATAAAAACAGTGAGAAGAAGAAAAAAAATGTATACAGAATAACACTGATGTGCCATGCAAATCTCTCTGCTGTCAAGGAGTTAATTTGAAAGATCAAGACAGTTGTGATTCTTTCTATCTGCAATAACTCTTTATTCTTGTCAGTTCACTCTTGCATGGTAGAAATTTCTTTCCACAGCCCATACAGTCTGACACATTTTCCCTTCTGCTTAGCAAGTGCTTTTAATCTATATTGTAAGATATGTGTGGTGCTGTGAAAAAAAATCATGTACTTCTTTTATATTGAAATTCCCTTTACATTAGAGATTAAGCTGACATTAAGATATAACAGTTTAAAATGTAATTAGAAGTAAAAAATTATGAGCATGCATACTTTTATCATTTATTTCCTCTAAGCTATCAATTTAATCTATTTTTAATTCTACCTTAATGTATTAAGAGCAGTGCTGTTTAATACCTTTTGTCAATGCCATAGCAGGAATGAGTGTAGATGACACCAAGCCGAGTAGTGCAGTTGACACAGATTCTGGGAGATGATAGACTTTCAAAAATGAACCACTTACATAGCTTTCTGCATGTCTTTATTTACAGGGAAGCTTCTCACTGCTCAGAACAGTGCTAAAAAAATAAGCAGAAGGATGTTCCTTCAAAACACAAAACTCATCAGTTCATAGCAGCATAGTAACTTCTATCTAGATATGTGCAGGGAGCTCTGGATTAAAAATGTGTTTTTTCAATAATCATTAGCCTAATGCCTACATAATACCTGCATACATATTAAAATAACCTACATAGGTATTCTTGCTTTGATGGAGAATTCAATTTTTCTGCCTATCTAAGAAGCAATTCAATTTAATAATATTAATTCATTAATTCAAATAGTAGGGTGCTAGAATGGTTGATACTTTGGGCCCACTTACAACTTTCTGTACAGCTGAATACAGACACTAGTCAAATCTGGTTATATTTAAGGGATGTGAGATTAAGGTTTAACATGACCAAAACTTTCCAAAGTTCTTAATGAATTCTAGAGGAAAAAAAAAAATAAAGATGGAGGAAGTAGGGCAGGAGAAATTTTCAAACATATATTTAAAGAATAATTAGAAATTAGGTAAAAAATTGAAAGAAAGATCATCAGAACGACTGTAGTTTTGTCCTTTCAACATTACTAGTTTCTATTCTCTCTTCAGTTATTCCTTTTGGCTTCTGAATCCTTTATTTTAAGCAATTAGGGATTTATAGATGAGGCCTCTGCACTGCAGTAAGTATTGGCTCTAAATGTATATATATGTACATTATATATTTATATGTGAGAGTGTGTCTGTAAGTATGCATGTGATGCCTGTATATATTTAGCTACAAACTAGGACTGACTAGCTATTAAAGTTCTGGAAAGTCACTGCACTGGCATTCCATCCTTATCTTTTTCCACGAGAGCTATAAACACTGAAAGCAGTATCCAGGGTTAGAACCAAAATTGTCCTTTTACAACTTCCCATTCAAGTAATTTAGAAAGTTGCTCTGCTATAACTTTCTCATCTAAATGCTATAATTTCATCATGTGGGTCTTTAATGTACCTAAACTTAAGTATACTGGCTCCATATGCACAACTCTTCATCTAAATGGTGATGCAGCTATTTATATTGCTACTCAGAGTGGAAATCATCTTACCTATCTTTACTTGCATATAATGTGGAAGTCTACATTGGAGACACTCTCCCTAAAACCTCTTTATAGTTCCTCCAAGTGAAGCAAAGAGGCATTTTTAGGAAGCAATTTGTTCTTTCTATTTTAAGCTGAGATTAATTGTTCTCTACAGTTGGTTCATTCTCTCCATGTAGGAGCATAAAGGAATATATTAAGAATGCTTAGGGAAATGAGTTTGGGCATAGATATTCAGAAAGAGATGCTGAGAGTTAGGCAGAGGAAGCCTGCCTTCAGATTCTGCATAGACAAACATAACAGAAAAGGCTGTGATAGTTGAGAATATCTTTGCTTTGTAAGTAGGAATGTCATATTTGAATTAAGGTTTTAGCTAACAAAGCACTGCAATCAAGTTAGTGAAGAATGCTGCAGAACACTGACATTCATATTTTCATGTGAGGTAGGTTTCTGAACTGTATCTAAAGAGTATTGTCTGTAAGAATTAGGGAGAATGGAGCCCCAAATACAGCCCACAGAAAGAGTTGTTAAACATTGGCATAGGCTGCTTAGGGCAGTGCTGGAGTTATCATCCCTGGAGGGGTTCAAAACACATGTAGATGTGGCACTTAGGGACATGGTTTAGTGGCACAGGGATGTTGGGTCAATGGTTGGACTTGATGATATGAGAGGTCTTTTCCAACCTTAATGATTCTGTGATTGTCCTCTGTCCCGTTATTCTTTTCCATAAAGGATAACAAGAACATGTTTACAGAAGTCAGCAACTTGACAAAACTACTCAGACATGAGAAAGAAGTGACTGAAGAAACAGAGTTACTTCAGTTATGTGAAAACACCCTCCCATTGTTTCAGCACAAATGGAGTGCTCTTTTTCTGAGATAGTGAGGTTTCTGTACTGGAGATAAGCTAGCTTCCTTCAGGCTTGCTGTGGAAGAAGACACAGGAAAAGTATAACCCTGTTCATGAATCTTCATTTGAAAATACCTTAGCTGAAATTCCTTTAACAGTTGGACATGTCTACCAAGGGATCTGACTAGCACAGTTAACTGCTAGCAGTGTTACAGACACTTTTACAAATACCAGATAGATATTACCTGAAATAATGTTCCATTCACCAGATAAATGGTGCAGATACACTTGCCATCTGAATTTAAAGTTTCCTGTGAAGCAAGGGAACATATCACACTGGCTGGGAGAGGGCACTAATCCACTTGAACCTCACTGGCATATATTTTCACTTCTAGACTACTGATTAATGTGTTGGAAGACAGTGACCCCATATAATATTCTATATTCATAGGTGGAGAATCCTCTTTTCATAAATTAGGCAGTTTATCTAAGCCCAACAGTTATTCTTTTGTTTTCAAGTGTATACACAATGTGGAGTCAAATTAATAGATAAAAAAAAGTGGATTCGAACTTTAAATGTTCTAACAGAAACAACCTTTAACTTCACCAAGCGAAGAGCAGATCACAAATAAAAAACCAAAACCAAAGAAGGGGGTTAAACTCTCTTCCTCCACAGTTACTCCATCCTAGTTCTGAAGTAGTTTCTTGCCAGTCTATTCCAGTGGCTGCTCCAGACAACAGATAAGTAATAAAAGAATAAGAACCAAAATAAGGCTGGGACTGTGTTCTGACATCTCTTCCTTCCTTTTTTGCCCTCAAAGCAATACCAAAGAAAAGGCAATTGGACTGTGTCTCTTTAACACACTGTGCAAAACTGAACTGCTTTACTACTACTCATCTGACAATATCACTTATTAAATGTATGCCAATATAACCCTTGAAGCAGAATCTTGAGTATCACAATGGTCATGTTTCTCCCTGTCACATAGGTTAATGTTTTCAGTCTCCTCTTTCATCATTTACTTTGCTTTAATAAGATCCTCTCAGCATCTACATTCACAACAGTTTTGATCTCAGTTCTGCACATAACACTTGTCATTTAAGATACCCTATTCAAAGGTCTCAGTGATGACCCCAGTAAGCTCCTCAGAAGACAGCTCCTCAGTGCTCCTGTGCTTAAAAATCTATTAAACCTGAGTCAAATGAGTCTTGGCTTCTAATAAATGAAAACTAGAATGAACCAATAACCTAGGAAACAATTCACTGCTGTCTTGACTATCAGTTTGTATTTTCTTTTGCTGTGTTTTTTATTTTACACCTGAAATACTCAGTGCCCTTACATGAGTTTTATCTCCAATTATTCTCTCATAAAAGCCATGCATATCTAGCCAAACATAATAGTGCTACCCATACAGATGAAGTGCATCTATTTAATGCCTTTCTTCAGAACAGATATGAAGAGTCATTTTATATCCAGGAAACTAACCTGCTTCAAAGATACACTAAATTGTTAAAGAGCTATGCAGGCTACAGTTAGGAAAGTGAGATATCATTCTCAGGATCACACTTAATGCATTCTGCTACCTAGCCCATGAAAGCATCAGATGGATAAATCTGGAATAATGTTTCTTGACCTGTGTATAAACAGAATATGGTCTTGCAGATTGTCTTCTAAAAATAAAAGATTGGTCTCATCATTGCTAGTATTTTCAAGACAGGTGTTGTACCTATCCCATAATCAGTATATCTGCCTAGAGTGGTGTAAGCACTCCAGTACAGAGTGGTGTATCTAAGTTGGAGTGCATGCCGATTAAAACATGGGAAAAGAGCAGAAAACAAAATGTTTCTTCATTTTAATCCACTAATTAGAATCAAACAGTGTGGAATCAATCTTGTTGGGGTTCAGAAAATTCAAGTGTAGTGCAGGATGAGGTTCTACAGTCTTCTTTCAAGCAGTTTAGAAAGATTATTAACTTCTTCTCTTCTCTTATGTACTACTCTCCAAAGCTTTATTGTCAGCCGAAGAAGTAGTACTTGTGCAGATGTAGGCTGGCTGCCCACATCAATACTGAACACCCTGTGCCAAAGCTGGAGCTTTAAATATTTTATAAGTTCCATAAGGACATTCCTATGACCTAATCAATTTAATATTGAGGTATCAGAGCTGGGCAAATGGGAAAAAATCCAGCCGCGTTCTCTTGTCACATCAGATATTTGGTCTTACACTTAATCTCCCTAATGAATTTTGCTCTTGGAAAGCTTAAGGGATCAGATGAAGGATGTGCCAAATCCATAGAGACCCTCATTCCTCCCTCACCCCCTCAATCATGTTTAATACAGCAAGCCCTCAAGCTGCCATCCCAGTTCATCTGTCAGCATGTCACCTGGGCTTCCTAAACTTTGGTGTTTCTGCTGGATCCCTGCTGTATTTCAGCAGGACCACTTAAGTATTACGATGACTCTGAGGAAGTAAAAACACACATATAAAGTTTTCCAAAAGAAAAATAAAAGATAATAAAAAGACATGTACATGCACTGCAGGGAACAACATTACGTTTGGGAAGAAATCCTAAATTCAATCTCTTTGTTCTGTGAATTCCTGAATGAAAAGGAGTATCATGTCCAGGAAAGTCATCAAAGATATGAAGCAGCAACTGAGGATGGCTGAAGACTGGAGGGCAAACGTCCCAAAATCTTTCTTTACACTTCTGTTCAGCATCATGCTAACCTCCAAATATATATGTAGAAGGCTGGGACAGAGGAAAGGGAGGAAATAAGCTGCTGTGTCCAGGAGAAATTCATACATGTGAATGAGATAAGCATTACCATTCTTGCAGCATTAAAGAGGCAGATTGATGAATGACACAGAATATCAGCTACTGAGATGGACTGTGAAACAGATATCTCTGATTAAATATCTGTAGAGAAATTTTCAGCCATATGGCACAATACAGCTTACTTCAGAAAATCAGTGTGGCTATCATAGCATAGCCCCATGTCTCAGCTTGCAAACTTTGCCTGTCACAATTCTAATTAGGATTAGATTTGACACTGTACTGAGTTGAATTGGATATATTGTGAACATGAGGAAGAATAACAAAATAAAGTGGTCTTCCATGGTATACTATCTTGGAACTTAACCACATCATGCATCTGTTCATCCCATGGCTGGATAGGAAGCCTGTCTGCCTAAAAGAAGCTGAATGCCACACTTAGCTCCTTAGCAGGAAGACTGTACTTAGTCCTACACCTTTTTATAGGTTGTTTTTTTCCCTGGTTTTCCTTTGTTTTCATGATGCCTTCTCCCACATTGTCATTTTGCTAGGCAAGAAAGACAGAAGCAGGAAGGGACCACAAATACAATCTCTTCAATGCTGTGGGAGCCCCAGAGCAGCCAGGGTCATGAGGTAGCTACCCTAACATTGCTTATTCTGAGAAATAATAAGTTATCACATTCTCTGTCTTATTGGATGCTTTCTAATATTCAGTAGATCCTGCAAGGAACTGTGATGTGTTTAGCACAGTTTTATATGTATATTTTTGTTCCTGTTTGTCAGGCAGCTTGCTGACAATGAAGTATTTTCATAAGAGAGACACTCATCTGCTTTTTAGGGCAGGAAGGTTGATATGCCTTTATTTTGTTGGTGGTTTTGTGCATGAACTTCTAAAGGTATGAAATGACTTAATCATACACACTATGTCTTGTCAGCCTCACCCTTTGAGGTGCAAGATAGAAGGAGAAATGTATTTTATAAAGAGAAAGGCATCAGAGTCCTCTTTAAAGTGGAGTACTGAACATCACCTGAGATAAGAAAGGCATCTTTGTACATGCTAATAATACCAAAAGAACCCAAGAAGCAAACTGAGAACATGCAGAGTAACAGAAAACTAGGAACATGCTGTGATGTTGAATCCTTCTGATATATTGAGCTTCATTAGACAGCATTTCTACAGTTTTCTCTAGTCATATAATGAGAGTGAGGTCTCAAAGCTGCTCAGCTAATGCTTATACTAATGTTATACAGGACAGGCTGAGAAGGTCCAGAGAAGGGCCACAAAGATGGTCAAAGCAGTATGCCATATGAGGAAAGGCTGTGACATCTTGGTTTGTTCAACCCTGAGAAAAGAAGGCTTGGGGAAGATCTTATCATCATGTTCCAGTATTTGAAGGGTTGCTATAAAGAAGATGGAGACTGTTTTTACAAGGAATCACATGGAAAAAGCAAGGGGTAATGGGTAATCAAGTTACTTCTGGGGAGGCTCAAATGAGGCAGAAAAGGAACATTTTTCACAGTGAGAACAATCAGTCATTGGGATAATGTGACAGCATGTCAGAAGGAACACTTTGCTTACACTATACCAACTCTCAGTGAAAACACCACAGATCACAATTGAGTTTAAAGATTAAGCATAGTGAAGGAGCTAAGAAAAACTTATGGCTGCTTTCACCAACTGTAATTCTCTGAATGGTCATCTCAAAAGTATTTTTATTAAAATGCTAACATTTAGGTTAAGATGACAGCTGGAAACACACAGCACTGAAGTAACTCCTGTCCTGCCTTGCCAGCCTTCCAGTGACACTGACTGACTTCCAAGAGCTTGGCCTTCTAACCTGCAGCCAAGTGTCTCCTCATCTCAAACTTCCCTCCCCACCCTGAGAGGAAAAAGATTATCAGCTTAAAAATTTGTTGCTTTTTCACACAAGGAAGCTAAGAAGAGTCAAAGAAGAGTAAGAAGGAACTTAGAGGGAACAGATACCCAGCTAAGATTGGCTAAGCTATGCAATTGTGCTGTCAAATAGCTAAACCTTACTTTGAACCACTCTAAACAAGTGGAAAAGAAGAAAATCCAATCAAATCTGTCATAAGGGAAGCATATGTGAACTGCACATGGTTTAAGAAATGAGCTAAAGGATGTGAATAGGTCTTTTGCTGTCTTTATGCCCTGATTCAGAGAAAGAACACTTAAACACATGCTTACTTGCAGGCATCTGCTTTACATTTATTGTTTACAAATGAGAAAGGCAATAGTTAAGTTTATATGTGATCCTGAATGGAAAGGAACATAAAACACTCTGTCAGTGTGGTTCTGACCTTTGCAATATAACCCAAGCTAGCTGCTTAGGTTAACTGAAAGTTGTCTTCAGACAAGACACAGGTAAATTCTCTAGATCAGCTCTCAGATGTGAAATGCAAAAGCTCCAGGTTTGCTTAGCCTAAAAACTTAGGCTTCATCCACCTGATACAAGTCAAATATTGTTATATTTCTTAAGGTTTTTGTGTGTATGCAGGTGAAGAATTATCGATAGATATACTTGAAAGTTTGGGTCATTCATTTCAAAACCTGAGTTTAAGGTGCTTCATCCATTTTTCTGTGACCATTCTCTGACTCACTCCAATCTTTATTTCATCTGTGTGACACTCAATGGGCTAAATAACCCCCAAGTCATGGACTGCTTAAAAAAATAAATGCATACAAAACAAAACACTCCAGTGCACATAGTTCTCCCCCTGGGGAAATGATGAGAGAACAAAATATGTGGCAGATGTTAGTCACATTGCTTACTGCAATACTGGAAGGCACTCAGACACTATGGTGATGAGTGTGGTAAGAGAACCTATACAGATTAGAACCATTTAGTGAGATGGATCCTAAACTGACTCATTACACAGCTATTACTGCAAATAAAAAAATCTGTGAGGAGGTGACGCATGAGTTATAGAATAGCTGACTTGTAAATGCCTTGGAATATATATATTCCCTTAAAAAAGCTTTGTGTTTATTATTAAATGAAAAGTAGAACAATTGTTTTCAATTTTGGATCGTTTCTCTATGTTTTAATTTGCCATTCTGTTCATGAAGCATCAAAGATGCAAAAGCAAAGCCTTTAGAAAAGCTGCTTAGCACAATAATTAGCTCTTGTATTGAACATTAAGGACAGACATGAACCCAGAATAGAACAGCAATAGATGAACCAGAAAAAAACAGAATGCATCTGCCAGAAAAGATGGCACAGTACAATTGGTTAAAACACTGGCCATTTCTCTCTGGATGAATGCAAGGAAGTTATCTCCAGGTCACACAAGATAAACTGCACAAATTTTGTTGTTTCTTTGATTGGATATAAGAAATTTGCTTAAATTAATTTTTATAGTTTAATCAACAGGAACTCTGAATTGTTTCCTTAGCAAATTTCTACGAAATGTGTCTAGGGTAGAAATTAATATTACAAACATGATATTCTTCTAATAAAGCTATCCTAGCAAGTAATAATTTCCAGGTCTATAGATTCTATGTCAGAGGAGAAAAATCAGGTGTTTTAAATCTTCTCTTGCTTTGCAAAATTTTGTAATGAACTCAGTATTTCAGTGGTAAGCTTCAGTTCCAATATTCTAATATATTTAACTATTTAAATTACCAGAACTGGAAAAGAAAACTTTCCTCTTTTGCTTTTATTTGTTTCTTACTCTGTGCTTGTGGAATAGAACTTTCCCATCTCTTATCATGATACAGTAGCTTCTCCTTCTTCTTTGCAAGTTGTTCCATTTAGCTCAAAAAACATGAAACTTTTTCAAAAGAGATATTTCATCATGGTTTGTAAATGAAGCAGGACTGCCAAAGTCAGTTTAGTTGGGCATGAGCATCTAGCAATGAAAATTTGTCCCAGTATGCTGGAATCCATGTCGGAGTAGATCCTTCTCTGTTCAATTGGATGTGTGAGATTTCAGCAAAACCCAGATTTCTGTTAGTGAATTCATCATAAAGGAATAGAATACTATGAATACTTTAGCAGCTATACTACCACACAACAAAGGATTGATTTTTAAATTCAGAGTACTTTGCAAATTACAAGTGATATATTCTCACATTATGCTTGGGAAGAGGAAAAAAAGAAGTGTTACTACACTGTTCAGAGGAGTTTCTTGTTGAGAATCTGAGAGTGTTAAGGATGTTGTTGTAGGACACAAGTCAATCCTTTAAAAGAGCTGGAATTTGAAGACAGGAACACCTAACCCCATAAGAGCTCCAGTGGCCACATTGACCTTCATTGCCTGAAGCACACAAAGTACAGGATGCTTAACTTATTGGATGTCAGTAGTCAAGATAATACTCCCTTTCCAAGGTGACCTTATATTGCTCAATAGATATTCAGAAGTAGTCTGAATCTTATCAGCAGTCTGAATCCTTTCTGTCCATTGTATCTGTAGAATAGACAGAGTTAAGCTGGACTTCTTACTGCAAATCCTTATCATAAATTTTGGATGTGATGCCTCATACATAGGTATGAAATTTGCTTCCCTAAACCTCTGTTTGAATTGATCCTCACTAAGCTAGCCCTTGCTGAATTCCCATCTCAAGCTTTCTGATCATCCATGCCCCTGTGGCTGTCAAGCACAAGAAGAGATCTGACAGAATAAAATGCCACTGTACCCTCCAGAAGAAAGACTTTTAGAGAAAATGGTCAGAGAGTCTTTTGAAACCAATTCTGTTCACTTCTACAAAGAATCTGTAAGACTCAGCAAATTTTCTCTGCACCTTCAGTCACAATGGACTTGCTTTGGGGACAGGGATGATGACAGGACAGGGCAGGGATGATGACAGGACAGGGCACACCTTCCAACAGACAGTCTCTCTTCCTCTCATCCTACCTGTCTTCAAAAAAAAAAGGAAAACCCCCAAACAGTTTTCTTTCCCCTTCTTAAATATGCTATGCACAGAGGCACTGTTTGGCTCAATCCTGGCCAGGGATGGGGCTGACACCAACACAGGGGAAGCTCTTCCCGCCAAACACCCACCCAAAAAACCCACCAAACACCAATAAGCACAGCCAGAAAACCCCCCAAAATGTTTCTATTTCATTCTCAGGAAAGGAAATGGAAAGGTAGGGGTGGAGGAATGCTGCTATGGTAATCAGCTGTTGGGAACAACTTGCAAGGTCAATGGCAGCTTACAAACAACACTTCCTCAGCAACATTTTCCCTATCAGGTACTCTACTGTCCACCTGGGAACAGCAACAGCTGCTTCAGAGCTACACACAAGCAAAACACTGACACATTAATGCTAACAAACATCTTTTGTATTGACAACAGGTCCAATTAGAAGCTGGCCTCAGGAGAAGTGATGGATATAGATAGGTTTTCAAAGATAAGAGTGTATCCTTGGTTCTTTGTCATATTTCATATTTTCCACTCTCTGCTACTACTATGGACTATCCTTATGTGGGCTCTTTACAGAGCAAATCATTGCTTTGTTCAGTTATTTATATGAGAAAATGTGAAAAAAGGAACATCAGATTTGTAAAGATTTTTTGAAACAGATTCCACTTTACCTCTGATTTCTCTGAATGCTTTCTACAAGTATGGTAAATATCTACTTGCTTTTTGCAAGCGTCTCCTGAGCAGACAAGAATAATCTGAGATTAAGAGTATTTAACACCCTAATGCTACTCCTAGAGAGCTAGGCTAGAGTGACAGTAAAGTTTCTTGACAAATATCTTAGGCCATGCCCACACTCCAACTACTCATGCAGAAATCTGCCTGCAAATTGATGTTCTCATCTTCTACTAGTCTTCAGTCAAATTCTAAATACACTCCTCATGAGAAGATAAATTTATGTATTAAAGAAAGAAAACACAATTGGATAGTAATAAAGCTTCACAAGTTTCACAGCTTTATAATAAATTAACAACATAGGGAGAGCTTCTTTGGAAATATGTAAACCTGGTAATCATACATCATGTTCAGACCACAGAAATGCAATTTCACCTGTAAGGACTGTGGTCAGATAATGAACAAATGTCCTGCCTTCCCTTTAGAGGTGCCTATGCTCTTCTACTGTTCTATTCACTCTGCCTTATGTAAATGGGAAGTGGCTGCTATCAAATGAAATAATAACAACAAAGAATTTCACCATTGGTGCTAGTAAATCATGCAGAAAGAAGGTTATGTTCTTTTATTTTTCTTGCTTAATTCCCGTGAAATTCAGGTGGCAGTGCTCCAATTATTGTTTCATGAAAAGTGTAGTCTATGTATTTTCCTTTTGCTACTGAAATTTTTCCCCTGTTGATTCTCTGCAGCTATAATAAAAGCAGGATGTGTAGTACTGAATGAAAAAGAAACTTACATAAACAAAAATCGTTGACGTGCACTAGGCCATGTATGGAGGCAAACAGAATTTGCCAGCATATCCTTTTTATAAAGTAGTAATTTAAAACATTCATAATGTTGTTATGTTGTTGATAGTGATGATATGTTTTTAGACACAGCTTAGTTCCAGTTTACATTGACATACTGTCATCAATTATGCTTCACCATCTGTGGTCATAATTAAGTTTACCCTTAAATTTGATTTCAGAACATATCATTCACAAGTGACTCCTGTTTACCAAACACACTTGGAATAAGCAAAAACTGAATAGCATGCATTTTGAATCAACTAGAAATAATTTTACATGCAGGCCTCACAGGTTTATAAGTGTAGATTTTACACATTCTCAATGTATAACACACCTAAGCCCTTTCCAGGATTCAGAAACTCACTTCAGCTTTGTATGACATTATCCAAAACTCATTTACACTGTTGTCATTTTCTACCATTCTAAGTTGCAAGGAGACCTTAAAATAGATGCAAGAGCCATTGACACCACCTTGATAGTCAGGACCTTGCAGTTAAGGAGAATCAGAAATTACATATGCTTTTATTCCAGAAGAAGTGAATGACATCTCATTTAATATTTTGTCAACTTTTCAAAATCCTGTGAAGTACTGAGCTCTGTGGGAGGTATACAACAACATCTTTTGTGAGGTGCTCTAGGTCTAACAGATCATCACAGTATTTCACATCACATCTCTTCTGTTCCCTCACTGAATAAGCTTAATATTTATAGTTAATGTAGGATTTCTTCCTGCTTAAAGTTGTGAATTTATGATTCACTCTGTCTATATATACCAAAACTGTTCCTGAAAATGAATTATTTTACTGGATGGGTCTTCCTGTTAACCTATTTGCTAAAATACACATGAAAAGCACACACCACAGGGATCTAAAATCAGTCAAAGTGAATCCATTTAAAAATTCAAATGAAGAGTGGTGCAATTTTTTTAGTACTCTCCAAGCTCTGATCTTGTTAATATATTAAGAAGAAAGCTAGCAACACGAAGAAGTTGTTTAGATCTCCTGAGTGGAAGCCTTTCAGAAGGAATAAAAAGAGACCAAAAATCTATTATTAATATACTGTTCTGTACCATCAACCCCGTGTGACACTCCTGCCTCTTCTACAAGGTCACAATAACAGAGCTGATAGCAAAACCATCAAAAACTCCATTGCCATAATATCTTAACCCCTGTGAATCTTCAGAGTACTTATCTACCTAATACCTCTGAGAGGTGAGAATGTCTTCTCATCCCAGTATACATGGGAACTAAGACACAGAAACTAAAGACTGCATTTCAAAATGTTTTTACAAGTTTCAAAATACAGGAATCTGTAGGAAAGTAAAGAATCTCAACTTTGACAGGTGAACATTGGCATGCTCCATACCTGTGTAGAGACAGGGGAAACATGCCAAAGAAAATTCACTGACCCCGTCAAGAAAACTACCTGTGTAGGCTCTGCTGAACACTAGATTTTCATGTGGCCTATTAGAGCTATTGAGCTTTGCTCTGCTTTTAGGCAGGACTAGGGTTTAATATTTCACAAATGCTATATAAGATTGCAGGATGAGGAAGTAGAAAAAAGGTACTGTTTTGAGTGGGGTTTAATCAGTTGCATGAGGGATGGGAAGAGGATGCAAATGAGACAGTGTGCATTTTCTGATAGAGCTTGAGTTCTATGAAGGCACAGTCTGAAAATCACTTGGNGCCAGTTGCATCACGAGAAATAGGTTGAAAACTAAAATCAGAGATTGTAGGGATCTGTCTGAATTGGATGTCCTACCAGTTGAGCCCACTTGGTCCTGGCACTCAATAACATTCTAGGGCATCTTCATGGCCTTCCAGACAACTCAGCTTATGTTGTGCACAGTCCTCCTATGGGGGATGCTGGGATTCTTCCTAAACAATTCCCTAGCTGTGACAAGTACACATTCCCTCATTTCTCCAGCAATATCAGCTGAGAGTGAGAGGAAATGTTCTAGAGTGACTGGAAGGAAAAAGTTTCAGACTCTAGAGCCTCTGGGACATGCAGGCAGTGCATCTGAGAGGCAGTGCAGCTGCTTCTGACCATAGGCAAGGACAGCAGCTCCCAGATCTGCTCAAACAGTGGCTGAAAGTTAAGGTCTCTGTTGTTTTAAAACTTATGAGGCCTCTGCCTCTGTTCAGTATGCCATGAACAATAACTCTCCTGGCCCAGTTAGGAGAGAAGCCTTCAGAAGACCCTGGTGTCCAGGCATCACCCTGTCTGGAAAAACTGCTATGAATACATAGGGAAGAGTAGGATCTTGGAAAAAAAAAGTAGCAGGAAAGAGAGGTATTTGGAGCACATGCTTATTCTGCAGTATGAGAAGCAGATCCATCAGAGGTGCTGTCAGTAGTGGTTAAGGTACCTGGGGGAAATACCAAGGGAAACCTACCAAGTCTGATAAAAAAACACCTGAGGCTAGATATATCCTGAAGCCTTCCAAACTTAGGCTATTTGCACATAGCAAGCTTACAGCCAGCTCAGTGTAGCCCATGCTCACAGGAGAGGATTTTAGTCTGCTCTTAGGTAAACTTCTTTCCAAGAGTCAGAAAGGGAAAGCCAAAGAGGGAGATTTGCAAAGCCTTCAGAAGGGGAGGATGTGGTATAGCCAAATACTACCATTCCCACTCTAGAGACAACAAAGAAAAGCTTGATTAGTACCTTATCAATAGGACTGAACTTCCTTTTTTATGTCTGATGTATCAGAAATAGAATGAGAGAAGATCTGACCTAAATAGGATTTTATATCTTTCTTTTTCCCCGCTTACATGGGCTTTTAAAATTAAAACTGGTAACTTCACTATAAGGGAGAGTTTCTATCAAAACTGTTGTAATATTTTTGCAGAGTTTTATCCTTTATACTCTGAGGTTTATGGTTTTGCATTTGGTAACCTTGTATCTTATCTAATTTGTCTGGTCTCTAAAAATGGTTTATATATATATATATATGTATCTACCTTAAAGATGTTGACTCCTCCCATGCCCAGATGTTACACACAGAAGCATGAGCCAATACATGAATGATGATGATAGACACCTTTAAAAACCTAGGTGTTTTAGTATGAGCCTTTAATTACAGGCTGAAGCACTTTGTCTATTAAAGCCATGATGTTTTCTGGCTACAATCAGTTTCTAATAAAGGATTAAATTTGCACCGCTCATATATGATGTGTAAAAGGTAAACAACAACAACAAAAGAGCATATAATTGTTAAAGGGAAAGTAAGGTCAAACAATTATTAGTGCATCCTAGTTTTTTAATTCCTAAACCTCTCCTATTGTGAGAAAATAGGAAAAGGAAATCCCTCTAGAGATATTAAGGGATCTGTAAACACCCATTGAGGATTAGCTGTTAATATGTGTTACGAATGGATTCCAAATGCTCACAGACTTACTCCCCTTGTGTTGTAGCAGGCAGACTTTTTTCAGCTGAGATAGGCTTTGTCAGGGACACTATCTTTTGCTTCTTCTGTTAGCAGTCTCTGTTTTCCAGGGTTTATCTTAAAGCATGTGTAAGTAAGTCTGAGATACAGATAGAGATAGACCTGAGAGAGACAGAGGGACAAGGACTACAGGTCATAACAGCAAAATATCTGTTCAGAGGTTAATATTTTAATGCATTGTGTTTGAAATGGCAAACTACAGAAAAGCTAAATAGGATTATTCTGCAAAAAGTACGTGTTGGAAAGTGAAAGCTCCTCTTCAGAGCAAGGAGTGACAAGGATGAAATTTGAGACTAATGGCTTAACTTCTCAACTCATCTTTCTGTCAAGCCTCTGTCATCATGCCACCTTATAAATCAAGTCCAAATGAATCCCTCCTAAGTGAGAGTCTTCTCCGAAAAATGACAAGCTAGGATTCAGAGATGAATTTCTAAAAGCTCTCAGGCCTCAGAGGTTTAATGTGTCCATTAAACACAGAGAAGGACTTTAATTTAAATCTTCCAGCGGTGAAGATGCCACATTAAAATTTGGATTTTATTATTTGACATAGCTTTTGGGTTTAAGGAGACTTTTTTGCTTAGTTTACACTGGAAATGTGCTGTTTTCAAAGCAAATGTACTGTGGGATGCAAAAATCAAGCTGTTTTCCTTTTTGGCTTTTCCAGTAGGTGTATGAACATCACAGAATAAACCTTGTGTCCTTTAACTTTCAAAGGAATACACATGAAACTGAAGAGCATAGTAGTCAGTAGGGCTTTGAGTATAGCAGTAAGGAGCTTGCATTCAAAATGCAATAAGCAAAGTTCAGAAGTGATTTTTTTATTTTATTTCTTCCACACAAGACTATAAATTTTAGTTAGTATGTGAGACAATGAAATCTTACAAGACAGTTGCAAATTTTACCTGTACCATATTATAGTATGATGGTGATCTTGCTCCTGGCAAGGGAAAGCTTATTTTGTGTGTGTGTGTGTCTGCCCTTTGGAAGCCTTTGAATTTGCTAAGTATCAAAGTCCTTTTATAAGAAAAATGACTCATTCTGTCAAAGAAATGCAGAACTCAGTGAAGACCACTTCATGCATGAGATAGCAGTTGTACTCTAATTTGAAATGGCAATTTAGTTGGCTAACAGAGCAAATGCTTTTTTGGTTTGGGGTTTGTTTTCTGTTTTGACACATCCACACAGAAGTAACATGCTAGCTCTGGTAAGTAAGGAATACAAATAAAGGAGGTTTGTTCATAACTGGAAACACCAAGTCCCAATTATGGGGAAAAAAACCCCTATTTTCCAGTCACTGATCAGAGAAGTGTAGTGAATGAAACACCTGGCACCCTTATTACTAATAAAGAAAGATTGATTTCTTTGTGGTAGCTACTTGGTCAGAGTCACAGGAGGTCAGATGTTGGGTACCAGATGTATTCCAAGATGCTTTTGGCTGTGGGGTGGAAATCTTTGGATTTGGTTTTGACTGTGAGTGCAGCACTCGTTTCAGAGTCTGCTTACTCTCTCCTCATGTTCTGTTCATCTCCAAGCTGCTCCTGACCTTAGTCACTTTCTGTCACTATCTCAGGCACTGTATTTACTGCTTCATAAATGTTCTACTTCAACCTCTTTATAACACATCACATTTAAGTAAAATCTGGATGAGGTCCATGACCAATTATAAATTCCTCTTAATTTTTCCTCCAGCTTATTACTTTAAGTTATTTCATGGAATTTTGTATCTGTTTTTTAATCACTTTTATATTGTGTAATCTTCCCTATGATTAAGCATAATCCACTTCCATGAATGATTTACTTTGCTAGAAGATTTGGGCTATCTTTTGCTACACATCAATCAAGTGCTCTCAGTAAGCTGAGCAGTCCATTGTGCCACTGTCACCTGGACCAGCCCTGTCTGTCTGGAGAGGTAAATTACCTCATAATAAACAAACTAATTGATTAAAGGAACATTTTCAGTCTACTTATTCAGTTTACTAGTTTGTTTAAAAACTGGTAGCTTAAAATACCTAAAAGTCATTCTCTAAAGAGCAAATACAATGACATTGAGCCACCAGTCACTAGGTGTATGATTTTATTATAAAAAGCTACAGGTTGTACTACATTTAAGAGCATGTACAAAGCTACAGGTAAGCAAAGCTATTTAAGCTTTGTAGCTGCAGTGGAGTCTGAATTCCTGTGCTCTTTCTCAGCTCCTGTGTGGTTTCTTTCACTTGGACCTTCTGTTTTTTCTCCTCTCATATTGTCATCTTTTCTTCTACATAGTTTTGCAGTTTCTATGTCAAATCAATCTCTGATATCCAGATAGAGGTTCTGTCATGTCCACTAAAATACCACATTTATTTCTCACTTTTTGCACTTGACTAAGCCTTGATTCTTCTTCCCACTGTTTTGCAGCTTCAAGCTGTCTTACTATAGTCTATACCAATATAACACTAATCTAAATACAAATCATATATTCTTTATTAAAGATACAACTTTTATTCCTGATTTCCCTTCTGGCAGCTAACCAAGCATTGGTTCTGGGATCCCTTGTTGTATTCACTGATAAATGAATGAAAAGAATACAGTAGTCACTTAGAAACTCTGAGTAGGAAATGAAAAACAAATCTGTGAACCACAAAAATATATATGACTAAATTCTCAGAGTTCATTGGATGTTATTTTTACTCTGCAAGCTGGATAATAATTCTGAAGCCATGTATTAAAATAGTCTAAGTAAATACCTATGAAATAAAGTCAGTACAGAGTACATATTGAAAGCACTAAGGCTGATGAAAACCTTGGTGATCTGTTGCTATGTGATTTGGTTTCTATGAAGTCTACAGAGCTTTTTTTTCCCTCATTTTATTTTATGGCTAAAGGCATTGACTAAGCTCACAACTGGGAGACAAAATGAAAATCCTTTTAAAAGGTTGCATAAAATATAAAAATAGAAAAGGAAAAGCAAACACATATTATTCCCAGGATACTTTGGAATATTCTCACTCTCAGATTTTTTGAAGAATATTTATTCAGTAGTCAGAATTTCCTTACATTAAAATCTAAATCTGATAAATAACTCTAATTACATGGACATGTGCAAATACACTATAACTAATTCTGGACAGAAGGAATAAAAGTCTCGAATTCACAGGGATATTTCCAGAAACTGATGTGGGAGAAGGTTTTGATTCACCATTTTGCAACTTTATAGATGTGTAATTTGATATTTGGTGCTTCTCCTAACCTTATTGCTAATAAGATTGCCAACACAAAGCAATAGGCTAAGCCAGTCTTGCACATGTTCTGCAAGACAGTAGAGGTTCTTCATCAGGATATCTACACACATCCATGACACTCTTCACAGTATCACAGTATGTCAGGGGTTGGAAGGGACCTGGAAAGATCATCTAGTGCAACCCCCCTGCCAGAGCAGGATNTACCCTGGCACTGTGTTGAATATCTGCATCAGGACCATCCATTGTTTACTAACATGGATACCACAGGATCTTGGATAAGAACTCCATAATCTCTCCTCAGGTACATGATTAAGTAGCAAATGACACCCACCAGCATCTGGTGAGCTGTCAGGTGCCAGAAGGTGTTTGTAGTGGTAATTTGGCCATCTGCAATCTGTGTTGTCAGCGCATTGTAAGTTATCACTGTCTCAGGCAATATTAACTTGCCATGTTCTTCTGACATTTCTTCAGTGGATTGTGAAGCAGACATATGGAACAAAAATACTTCCTAGCTGGCTCCTCCCACCTTTCTAACAGCAATGACTTCTGCTACTTAGCAGCACAAGTACTGTAGACTCTGCTCAGATTTCTCTTCAAGATACTTTAACATTAATACTGCTCAAGTACTTATATCCTGGTTTAGGTACTCTGAGTCATTTTTGTGACACAAATCCACATACATAGGAACATATGGCCTACTGTAATTACACATTTTTGCAAATTACTTAGCAATTATACATGAAGTTACCAAGAACTTCAAAAGCAATTACCTTATGACGTGCTTTCAGATTCTGTAATAAGGCTTTTTGTTTATGGGGAAAAATAAGTAGATAATTATTTTGTGGTTATATGGTCATTAAACAATAGCTTAAATAATTCAGAATTAATTTTAAATTTTTAGCACCCTTTTAAAAAAACAAGGCAACTAGCTAATAACTCCTGTGCCAGTGTTAATTAAAATGGCTATGGCATAGTTTTGAATTACAGAGCTCACAAAAGAAATGTCAGATGACCTTTGACTGTAGTTTGGACCCTTATTGTGATCTATTCTTACTAGATCAAGTAAAAACCCTTTTATTGTTAGAGATTTTGTTTGATTTTTGTATTGTGCTTTCTCATAAAATGAGGATCACATCTAGAAAGTGCTTAGGATTTAGGACAAAATATTGAAGATAGGAATCCTCCAACCACTCTTTTGCCATGGAAAACTTAACTGAACGTAACTGTGGATATATTAATGTAACATTGCAACTAGAGGAAAAATTACCTGATGGATACAAATACATTTTTATTTTTAGACCAACAGCTTCTAGTATGGAGAATTAGAATGAGTAGATAGGAGTCCTAATGACAAATATATTGTGCATTTATTTAATGGGTACTGGGCAGTTCAGGGAATTGCTAATACTATTCAGGGGCTTTCATCATTGAGTCACTAGACTTGAGTCTGGTCAAGGTCTGGAATGGAAATGAAAATCATTAGGATTTGATAGTTCTTCAGTGCCTTATGTAAAATGAATGATGTTCTTACTCTGAAAGTGATGGTCATTAGAAAAAATTACTATCCACTGGAGAAAAAACAAGATAGATAAGTAAAAGCATGGATAGAAAGGAGGTTATACAAAAGTAAGATTCATTATCATAAAAAGACAGGGAGCTATATGGGGTATATTAATTAAAGAATGTTAAAGAGTATTAATGTAGACACTATCAAAAGCTTTCCTTCTGAAAGATTATGTTCAGGCACAATGAGGTATCATTTCTTGTTTCCTCTCCTCTTTGTAAAAAACATTATAAAATGGTTCTCTCCTTTTGTCCTTGTTAAAAACAAACCCATCTGAAACTTTGATTTCATCAATTTTAGCACCATAATCCAAACTAATAAGCAAACCTCCAGTTATTCCTAAACTTGTAACGATTAGTTCAGCAAAATGGAATTAGCACTTAGCTTCATTTGGAAGAGTTAAAGCTACTTCTAGATCTGATATATCTGAATGGTGACAAAGAAAAACAACACATCACCAAATTTTTATTCTGTTCATTTTCTCTGTATTTCTTTCACTCATTCAACACAATAGAAATCATTATCTGCATATACATTTGAAGATTTTTTCTTTTTTTTTTTTGTGACCTTTTTAATTTTTATTTGCAGTTTTGCAATTTTCCAACACTAGAAATTTTAAACATTCTAAGAATTGTTATTCTGTCTACTGATATCATTTACTCTTTGGTAAAAAGGGAGAAAAAGTGAAAGAAAGAATGCATATAAATCACAGTTATTGATTCCTTTGGGAAAGAGGAAAGGAATCACAAGGAAAATGATGTTGCACTTCCAACATTGAAAAATGTTCTCATGTTTCATTTCCTTCTTAGACTGTCTATAAGCATTTCAAGCTCCTTCAAACTCATTAAAAGAGTAAACCAATCACCAAATTTTTGTATGGAGTCCAACATGAAGTAAACCAGAGGGGAGTGTAAACTTACTCTTGTATAAATATTTCCTCTGTTATGATACTTCAGCAGTTCCTGGAGTATATCTGGAGCTCTGCTATTGTACCTACACTTGCAAGAAGATACATAGGTGGAATTGGTCACAGAAATAGCTCTTGACTTTGCACATACAGCCCAATGTCTGTAGCCTTCACAGAAAGGAAAGGCAATATAAGGTGTTTTTACTTTCCAAAACTGATGTGTTGACTTTCCCTGAATTGCTCCTAGAATTAAACTTGAATTGTTCAAATAGTATAGTAACAAGAGCTCAGTTAAAATAGAAGAAATAAATGGACAGCAACGGTAAAATTCATGCCATAATTTAAAATCTCAACAGTAAGGTGAATTATTCTTCAGTTCTGGGGGAAAACAGAGAACACAACAAGCAGGGAATTACTGCTTTCATTCTTTCTTCAATGCCCAAGGGACTGAAAGCAACATGGAAGATTTAGCTTCCTAAAATCAATTATATACAGAAAGAGACTTTATTATAGATATGTGGGAATACTGTTGATTACACAGACTGCAATGGGAACCTGAATTATAAATAAATCCTTTTGTCCTGGAGTGATTAAAATTTAAGAGTGTACGTCATGTTCCCTTTTGAACTTTTGAGTCTGGATGTGGACACTGTTTCTTTAAGGACTCAGTAGTTGAACTCTTTCCCCCCCCCCCGAAAGAATTTGCCGGGAGGAGCCGAGAAGCTGATAAGAAATAAAAACGAAACCTCGCACCTGCGCAGTTGTAAACCATCATCGCGGCATCTCTGGACGGGGGGGTGTCAGTGTTCTGTCACCCTCAAAGGATAGAAGTTTTTCCTTGGATTTAGGTGGAACTTCCTGTGTTATAATTTCTGCTCATTGCCCCTTGGGCATCACTGAAAAGAGTCTGACCATATTCTCTTGACACCCACACTTTAGATAGTTATAAGCATTGATAAGATCCCTTCTCAGACTTCTCTAGGGTAAACAACCCCAGGTCTCTCAGCCTTTCCTCATAACAGAGATGCTCCTGTCCCCTATCAGCTTTGTATCTTTCCATTGGATTCTCTCCAGGAGTTCCCTGTCTTTCTTGAATTCAGTATTGGACATGATAATCCAGATGTGGTCTCACTTTGAAACCTAGAGATGAAATCTTTTCCAGATATTCATAATATATTAAATCAGTCATTCTTTCCAGTGACTTCTTTTCATTGGATCCTATAAAATCTTACATGCACTGAAAGATAGAGTTCTTGAAATTTGTTAATTTCAGGTTAAACACATAGTTCATTTTTACCTCTTACTCATTTTTCTGGCACAGAGGAAGAGCCAGTGTCTGTTTTGGGAAAAAATAGCTATGTCACTACAAACGAAAGAGAATCTATACATAATTGAGATTAGCACTTAGTATCTAATATACTCTGTTGTCAGGGCAAGTTAATGAATCTGATACTATGTCAGACTTAAAAGTTGAAGACCCAGTGGCTACCACAGATTGTAGATCTTCTATACAGGATGAGGCTTTCTGAAGACAGGTATGCTGAATATTAGGGGATAGAGAATATAAGAAGAATAAAGGAATTAAAATAGGTCTGTTGTGCCAGACGAAAACAAAACCAGAAAGAAACCCCAAATATGTATATCTATTCCCAGTATTTCATGTCTTGAAACTCTACAGCCTAAAATGAGCAAACTGCCTCAAATGTCCTTGACATTCAAAAGCTCCCCTAAATAAACTTATTGCCAAGTGTTATCCATTTTTTAAATCACAGCCTTTCTGTGGATATGTCAATAATAGCAGCTAACTCCGATTCATGGGCAGAAAGTAAGCACTTCTGCTAAAAGATTCAAGGCAAAAGCACAAAACAAATCATTGATTTCTATGCCCTGGAAACTAAGCTGACAACTAATTTTTCTTCATGTTCTTATTCGGTTCTTTCCCCTCCTTTTACAATGAGACAAGAGTGGAATATGCACTCACTCATTGTTTGAAATATTTGTTGACTTCAGGGAGTGTAGATTCTTATTTAAGTATACTACTTACAAACTCCTTGACTTCCTGTCATCCCTTCAGTGTATGTTTTAAAAATATATACCTTTACTCAGGCAAAGGAAATAGTTCTATAAAGTAAGCTGACTCCATAGGCTTATATTTCTGAGTAGATATATATGTTTTGCTCTCTCTAAAACTCCATTGGCTTATCTCTTTTCTTTTTCCTTTTCTCTTTTTCTTTCTTTTTTTCTTCAATTCCAGACTCCTGTTCTTTCAAGATATGTCAGTAGAAATTTAGGACCTTCATCATATACTTATTCATGAGTAGTTGGAATTTCTTTTCTGATATGTGACAACATTTTGACAAACCTTTCAGACTAAACAGGGATTTAATGGAATAATCATTAACATCAGACTTGTTAAGTAACTAGCAGCATAAGTGTAGTCACATAGTTATAAAGTAGTGACATAGTTATAAAGCTAAGTGGCTTAATTTAAACATTTTAAGAAATTAAGAATATACAGACAACACAAAGGCATAAGTTACTCAGAAACACACATCTGTCCCTGGAAGTGATTTATTTCCAGAGCTAAGTAATTAATATCTTTCAAATTTCATAGGGGTTACTCAGGCAGTATTGGGCTTATAAAATAAAACAGGATTCCAAAACATAAGTCAAACTCCAAACCTTTGTTACCATTTATTATTTGAGCTTGGAAAATTACCACTATCTTCATATATCTAAAAGATTTTACGACTGCTGCAAGAATACTCTTTTTGCTTCCACATTTCATGATGAATCTGGCTGATGGAGACTGCTCACAATGAATGGGTGAACACTGAATTAATGGAAGCCAAGGAGTGAATAATGTTCTCAGAAACTTCTCAAGATCTTTTGAATATATGAAGTTTTCTCCCTTTGGGTATATAAGAAAATTAACTTGATTTTGCAGGTATGGACACAGAATCCTATTATATAGGCTATTAGTAGTAGTAGTAGTTGTTCTAGTAGTAGTAATAGTAGTCATCCTGATAATCTGATTTAAAACATTACAGTGAAGTGGAAATATTTTACAGGATTTATAAGTCAGACCAAACCAGCTTGAAAGTTAACTGTTCACAGAAACTGACCACAAACAAGCTACAGAGAAAGACTTGCTCACAGGAATCATTCACTGAATGATTGTGAATAATGACCTAACTTAGGAAAAAAATCACAATGTGCTCGTGGACAATCTGTGAGTTCAAGAGAGTTAAAATTCATCAACTAAATTATTGGTAATAAATTATTCACCAAGCTCTATCGAGCACCCAAAAATATGACTGCTTATCTGAAACTTATTCAAATTATCCAAAGTGCTTCTGTCTGTACAAGAAGGCTACAAATATTCTTTGGGTATCTTTCAGTATCTCCTGACAGTGTTTTCATTTTATATTTCAAGATAACATATGAAGTACAGAACAATGCAAAATTAAAAGATAATAAAAAGGAGGGGAAAAACACCCAACTATTATTTTCACATCTGAAAATATTTTCACTGATTTTAATTCTAGCTTGTAGTGAAAGAATACTACACTTAAGTTCATTCTTTTAATGCAGTAGTTTACATATTATCCAATATAGATTTGTGCTTTGTATTTGTAGCTAGAATGATGTTGGTAACACATCAGACTGACTGAAAATGTTATTATAAAATAAATCTCCATAGTTTCTATTCCCACCAGTGTAAATCAAACTTTCTATGAAAAAGATGCTTCAGCTGTTGCTGTCTTTATCCTTAATACTGTTTTTACTATATCTTTTCAGTGACTCACCACATAAACAATGAATACATCACTTTTCCCCTTTATCTAGCAGAGTTGATGTGACTTTCATTTATGTCTGGTTTAAAATGGCTATCAAAAATAATGACAAGTGCCACATTACAAATAATGTTCCTCAATTTCAGTTATATGGA
Organism: Bucco capensis; assembly: GCA_013396975.1. Lineage (NCBI taxonomy): Eukaryota > Metazoa > Chordata > Aves > Piciformes > Bucconidae > Bucco > Bucco capensis. Next base: position 75,414 of record VWZO01015556.1, read on the forward strand.
GCAAGTTAACTGCTTAAAGTGTGTTAGCTATTAGATAAAGCACAAATTCTCTGTCCACACTACGTGCAGGTGCAACTGTGCCTGCAGTCAGCACTGAACAAGCACCACAATAAATAACATTCTAAATACTTCAAGGCCAAACATGAAAACTGCTGAAGACACTGAAGAGATTTTAATTAAAGGCAACTGGATGACAATTTTGAATGGTAATTTTAGTGGGTTGACCCTGGCTGGCCACCAGATGCCTATCAAGCTGCTCCATCACTCCTTTTCCACAGTGAGAAAGGGGGAGAAAATGAGAAGAAAACTTCGTGGATTGAGAAAAAGACAGTTAAATAAAGAAAAAGTAAAGGCTACTTGTGGAAACAAAGGAATAAAAGGCATTTTTTTCTCTACTTCCCACCAGCAGACAATGCCTAGCCACTTCTTGAGAAGCAAGAGCTCAGTATGCATAGTAGCTGCTTTGGAAGACAAATGCCTTAGGAACAAATGCCCCTCTTTTCCTCCTATCTCCCTTTTCTCATTGCTGGTATTGCTGAGCACAATGTCATATGATATGGAATATCTTTGGTGATTTTGGATCAATTATCCTGGCTGTATCTCCCTCCAACCTCTTGCCCACTCTCAGTAGTTAGAGACAGCATTGATATTGATGATGTGCAGGCACTGCTCAGCAGTAAGCAAAACACTAATGTGTTACCAACATCATTCTAGCTACAAATACAAAGCACAAATCTATAGTGGATAATATTGGAGAAGTTAACTCCATTCCAGCCAGGTGCAATACAGCAACTTACCTTACATTCCATATCTGTAATTTTAACTTCAGATCTTTCACCATAGGCTACTTTCATATTCCATGATGAGAAAAAGACACATTAAGAAGCTGATCAATTTTAGATGTCCATTTTTAGTATAAGATGAATTGCCTTAAACAAGTGCACACTGCTCTAGAGTGCCTAGAGGAGGTGAATTAAATGCAGACCTCAGGTCAGTATATTTTACAAAGGCATACAGGCATATATTCTCTATAATTGAATTATTTTATACATACATACACTTGACTTTCCTAGAGAATGACTGTTAAGAAATCAACATTTTAGTGACTACAAATTGCTTTGTAACTTCACTATTGAGTATCTCATTATATAAATGATGCTGAATTTCTTTTTTTCCTTAAATCTGTCTAATCAATTTTGTTATAACAGTTTTATTTCACTACCTCTGACACTGGATAAGCTCACCATGATTATGTTTCAAAAAGCTGTAAGGGTGATAAATTGTTCTTCTATTTGCTTTAGGATGATGTCTATGTAAATGGACTAAAGAATGCTAAACTTTAATTGAAAAAGTTAATTCTTTAATGAAATAGTAGATGAGTTTGCTCACTTTGAGCTTAATTAATACTGTATTTGTTGAGTAGTGTTGGGCTTAGAATACAACTTTAAAAGAGTATGAGAAGGGCACATACACCTTCCAGATCTCATGCTGCTGATTATGTATATCATAAAAGACACCATGGAATTGTAGAATTATAGAATCATTAAGGTTGGAAAAGACCTTTAAGATCATCAAGTCCAACTGTCAACATCACCATGTCACAAAGTGCCACATCTACATGTTTTTTTAGCACCTCCAGGGATGGTGATTCTATCACTTTCCCATGGAGCTTGTTCCAATGCTTAATCACTCTTTCAGTGAAGAAATTCTCCCTAATAGCCATCCTGATTCTCCCCTGGCACAACATGAAGACTTTTCCTCTTCTCCTATCACTTGTCACCTGGGAGAAGAGACCAAAAGACCCATCTTACTACTACCTCCCTTCAGGTAGTTGTAGAGAGTGAGAAGGTCCCTCTCAGACTAAACAAGCCCAGTTCTTTCATCTGCTTCTCATAACACTTGTTCAGTAGACCCTTCAGCAAGTTTGTTGCCCTTCTTTAGATGAGCTCCAGCAACTCAGTGTCCTTCCTGCAGTGAAATTTAGGACCTTCATCATATACTTATTCATGAGTAGTTGCAATTTCTTTTCTGATATGTGACAACATTTTGACAAACCTTTCAGACTAAACAGGGATTTAATGGAATAATCATTAACATCAGACTTGTTAAGTAACTAGCAGCATAAGTGTAGTCACATAGTTATAAAGTAGTGACATAGTTATAAAGCTAAGTGGCTTAATTTAAACATTTTAAGAAATTAAGAATATACAGACAACACAAAGGCATAAGTTACTCAGAAACACACATCTGTCCCTGGAAGTGATTTATTTCCAGAGCTAAGTAATTAATATCTTTCAAATTTCATAGGGGTTACTCAGGCAGTATTGGGCTTATAAAATAAAACAGGATTCCAAAACATAAGTCAAACTCCAAAACTTTCAAGAGGGTTGTGCACCTTAGAAAGGAAGTATTCCAAACTGAATTTATCTAGTTGGTATGAGTCTTCTCACCCTGCACTCTACTTTTATATGATGGTGAGTTTGTTTGGTAAGTGCAAATAAAGTAGCCTACTAAGCAGTAACAAGTCTCCATAGCTCCACTGCACAGGAGATGTGTGCCCCTTATCTCACCTTGCTGGATATGTCCAAATGACATAAGAGGATGATGTCAAAAGAGGTGAATGAAGAGAAGCAGCCACCTACCAGGATAAGTGAGTTCCCTAGCTCTAGCAGTTGTCAGTGGGTTGGGCTTTTTGACCTCCTGCTCAGCATGATTTTTACAAGCCTCCACAGCAGTAATTTTTAGAAAGGTTTTTTTTTTCCACTAAGCTCTCACACAGCTTTAAATTTAGGTATGACTTTAGGTGGAGAGTTTTTTTGAAACAGTCACTCCTAGCCTAAATCCTCATGCTGATCTAAGTAGAAATACAATTCAAATAACGAAATAACTGCTAAGAAATCTTGCAATCATAATTTAAAAACTCCAAGGAAAGAAGGTAAAAAAGGGGCTTCCATTACCAATATTTAAAAGGAAGAGTATATACTTTTATTTTAAAGAATTTATAAATCTAGACACATGCAAAATGATCTTTTCCTCTTTAAACTGCCTTTAAAGTCTAAATTAAGTTTAAAAATAAAGGTAGCTAACCTGTTACACCCCAAAATCAGCCCCTCCCAGTCCAGTTACACTCCATTTAACAGAAATATCTGAGAGGAATGGACATGCACAAGCTTCTTTGCAGTTGATACAAAAGAGGAACTACAAAGGGATGAATTATAAAAGGAACTGAATTACTAAATACAGAAGTATCTCTACATATTTTAATCATCTTAGAAGTCTGGGCTTTTAAACTTCTAACTTGAATATTTAAAAGTAGCTTACCTCTTACCTTTTATGGGACTCTATTTTTCACTTTATTCAGGACTATTCCTAGATGAACTGGAGGATAAACAGCAGACACAGTATCTCCTCAGTAGCAGGATGTAAATCTGAACCCTTCAGGGCAATTCCAGTTACTAAACAGTCATTTTGGTCTTTAGGAGGATTGATCTCAACCATACCAAGAGCCCAAGCTATCTTTGTCAACTACTGTGCCTTTACTACATCCACCTGTAAGGTTTTCCTTTATATTTCCTACCTGACCCATTTCCTTTATTGCCTTTTAGTGAGTGTCACAGTTTTGATTGCAGATAAATAGCTACAGAACCAGAAAACAAATGACTGTAATGAGCTACTGCTATTTGCAGTAGAAAATATTCCCTCTCTGTGGCAGAGTTCTCAACTGAGACTATTTGCTTTCTTGCTTTCTGAAGCTCTATCAGTACATGAGGGTGCATGCTCCCCATCTCCTGTCAGATTTGACAGTGTCCAAAGCACAATAAATAATCTTTAAATACAAGTTTTGTTTGATGCAGTTTAAGATTAGTGATTAACCAGAATCCTTTCTATCAATCTAGAACAAAATTTATCAGGAGAAAACTAATATTATATTATTAGCAGAGGAAAGAAACACCTCTCCCTATGTCATTTTTCTGAGACGTTTGACCTTGTGTTCCTCTCAAACCAGCGATAGCGTAAGGAGAAAGACCACAGAGTGACAAGGCAGAATATCCTGAATTATACTGCAAAAGAACAAAAAACTTCATGAACTCCAGCGTGGAAAAGAACTCTCCTTGAAGATGAATAACATGGGAACATCTGCAGCATAGGATTTGGGAGCTGTTAGCTGGTCTGCATTCTTCACAAGCAGCCTACAGTCACTATACTATTACTCGTTCTTTTACGTTGATCAAGTACCTTAGGACTCAGAGCAGGCTGGAAGCTCTCTATTTTGTATATTTTCAGTGGGCTAGCTATAAAAAGCTGGAAAGAAGATAGATATGAAGCCAAATAATCAAAACCACACCAGAACAGAACCCTGATCTTGGTAGAAGTGCAGCCCAAGACAAGCCATGGTGGTTGGGCCTGGTTAAGATCTGTTTATGCGTATATGACTCCACTACAACTAACCTGTTAATGGCAAAGTGATTTCTGCAGTGATGGACATTTAATCATCAGGAACCATGGGAATTTTAAGCAATTGGAAATAGGAACTCTATATCCCCCTCAGGACTGATATGAAGCAGAATGGTTCAAACATATCTGTGACTAAAAGTGTCAGCCAAGACTAGTTAATCTCCATACTCTCAATTCATTTCCAAGCTGCAACAAGTGCATGAAGTGGTAACAACCACTTAATATCTGACAGAGCACATGCCAAAAGTGAATCCATGAAGCAGTAGGCAGCACATGGCAGCAGAAAGGGGAGATATTAATGAGTATATAGGTATGGATGTCAAAACAAAAAATAAATTCCAAGAAAAGTATGTGTATGGCTAGGCTTTGCGGAAAATTTAAAGAATTCTCTGCTTGACAGCTCAACTTTCCAGTAGTTTTTCTTTTCCAAATTTATGTCAATATTAATACTTATTAATTTCATAAACCTGTATTTCCCAGGCTGTTAAAAATGGATTGCATTGAAATTGTAGATCCTAGCCAGCACAAGTGTTAGCAAAGCACTGAAAATATTAATTGGCTTTTACCACATACTTCTGTGGATTTCCTCGGTCCCTTTCCAGCTTCTCCTTTAAAATATCCTTTGGCAGTTCTTTTTCTTTTGCCTGTCTTCCATTGAGATTTTCTCCTTAAGAGCTTCATTTTTTTCTTCTCTCTGCCTTATCACCATCTCGAGCTATTTGGCTTCTGCTGCAGTGAGGACTCACTAATCGCTTTCCCCAACCTTGATTTCATTTTCATCCGCTATTTCCTGACACATCCCCTGGGTTGTGCTTTTAATTGTCAAGACTCAGCATTCAACATCCTGAGCTCGTCTCTTTTTCCCCACCATGCTCCATTTTCTCTTTCACTAGTCTACTCATACTAACAGAAAACCATTTGGTCTGGCATTAAGACTTGCTGTGCTAGAGTGACTATTATCCACCTCTTCCTCTTCCTTAGCCACTTTAATGCTCAATTTGCTCTTTCTTTGCAACATACACTGGAAAAATATCCTTCCTTTAGATATCCACAGGTAAAAAGGAAGTCTCTCATGCTTCAGCATCTTTTGAATCATAATGACAATATGCCTAGAGGCATTACCTGAAAAAAAACCACCTGAGATATTACCTGAAGAGGTTTTAAACTTATGTATAATATTCTGCACATGATTAAACCTTTAATCTTTGTTTCTGAAAAAGAAATAATGGGTAGCATGCATGTTTATTGAATCACCATCATTTTTAGAATAGTTCTTGTTGAATCTTGGTGGTCTACTTTATGCTATTTCTATTCCCTATTGCTTTTATTGATAATAAGAGCAAGAGTCAAAATATGCAGTGATATTATGAGCCTTATTGTTTAGTATGGCTCAGAGTATGAAATAAAGTATGTTTCACCTTGATACCTTTCAAGTCTTGGTAGCACTATAGTTTAGAAGAAGGAAACAATGCAATTTAGTCAGTAGGAAAACAAAATAACCATTCTTAAGAAAAATGTTATTACTTCAACCTTTGTCTCAGCTTGAAACATGAATGATTCACATTCTATGTTAAAATATTATAATACAGTAAAAAATGCTATGTATAGACTATTAAATGTTTCCTCCTGTATAAAATAATGTGGAACAATACTGTTAAGTAATGCATTTTTATTTCCCTAAAATGAAACTTTTGCCATTTCAAATTGGGATATAAAACAATTTACTCTGATAATTTTATTACCTGAGTCTACTCAAAATTAATACATTCCTGTAAAATATATTTTTCTGAGAAAATCTTTCATTAGAAGTGTGGTTTATTGTGCACCTGTTTAGTAAATAATAATTTTAGAATACAAAATATCATTTAAAAAAATTAGTATCATCATTAAACTATCAATTTGGAGAAAATCATCATTTTAATCCATATACATATATATGTATATATATGTGTGTGTATATATATATGTATATATATATGTATTTGTATATATATATATATATACATATGTCTCAGAAATGATGTCTTTTAGGTAAAGTTTTACAGAAATGAGTGCCAAATTTAGTGCTTCAGTTAAATACACCATGAACTCTGTACCATGGTCATAGAGTCACAGTTTAAAGTAGCTCATCAGTTGCAAAATTAGTTGTCAGATTACTGGGTTGATGGTGTTGAGATCACAATTTTGAAGTAGCTGTTGCTAACACTATAGAACTATGGCCTGAAATAAACTAGATTCTTTCATTTACTTGTACACACTGTGATTTCTTTCATAAAAATTGTTACAAATTAATTACTCTAGCAAGTCCATAAAGAGGAAGAATATATTTGCATGAACACATATGAAACATATACATATATATACACCCAGGCATGTATTCTTTTGATATTTTAAAGCTTCAGTAATTTAAAATACAATGCAATTAAATTAAATTTCCTGGTAATTTCTGTTTATATACTATGTCTATCTCAGATTCTTTTCTATTCTTTTTTTTACCTGGGAGTTTAGCTAGGATATTCTTATTTGATTCTTTCTTATTAAGTTGTGCAGTAAAGTGTGATCCAAAAGAAAAAGAAAATAATAAAAAGGCCAGCCTAACAAGCTTGGCTATTGAGAAAGAGAGGAAAAAAAGGGTTGCATTAGGGAGAGAGCTAGCATTTTATTTTCAAAGTAAATTGCATGCATTGAGAACTGAAAAGATGCTCCTGAGACTATCACCTCTGCAAACAGTGCGGTTCAGGCTGGTAGATTTCATGACATTATGCTACATTCTATGCAGTCACATGCCAAAAACATATCATGCCTAATTAATTCAGTGCTTTGTAGATACAGCAATTTGGAAATGCTTATGACAACAGCCCCTGGCCAGGATACTCAACAACCCATTTTTGTCAGTATGGCTTCCAGAACTTGTCCCAAAAACTAGGCTGCAAGACGACATGTGAAGAAATAGCATTGCTACAGGTGACCTTGTGCCTTCGTGTTTTGTTTTTGAACACTTATCTTCCTCTATGAAAAGAGTATTAGGAGTATTATTCCTATTTTGTATAACATTTCCCAGCTATATTATTCTATTTTAAATGGCTAAAAAGCATAGGAACTTGATAGAAGTAAAGATTGTGACAACACTTTGAGCTTCTGAAGCTCTAGTTTCATACATGCTTATGCTATTTTGAAAGATACATTCCCTTCCTTTCATGCTACTCCTCTTTTTTTTTCCAATTATTTTAGACCTAAAATCACAATATTCTTTAGTCAAACAACATTTCTCTGACCTAGTTTACCTTGCAGCACCAAAGATTATCTATTTTTCCTAGTAGAATGGAGGGCTAAAAAGGGCAAAGCCTGAAACACTCCCAGTGAGCAGCTAAGGAATGGTGTCATGAGAAAATGTTAGACTTGACTTTGTGAAATTCAATAAACATAAAGGAGATAATGTTCCAAATAATTTTCAATCCCTAATTTTTATGATTTACCTGAAAAAATTCAGATTATGAACAAAGGTTTAGTTCTATGTGTGCTGTCTAATTCCAGAAAGAACCCACCAGGAGAATTTTGACAAACATGAGACAATCACTTGCAAAGTACAGTACATTCTGAACTGCTCCATGAAAGATCTTTGCAGTTTATATGACAAGCACAGGAAAGAGTATATGAAATAAAAATTTCCAAGGCATCTACGTTAATTTCTTGTTCATTCATATCAATTAACATCATTGCTTGCTGTGAATACAAATGACTATAATTTGCTCATAAAGTAATATATTTCTTTGTGCATGGAGTGTGTACCTCTGACTGTTCTGCATTCTATTATATTTCCTCTCTAACTTCCAAACAAGACTTCATTTTGTCACCATTTCATTTGATGCAATGCCTCCTTTGCCTTTTGCTCTTGGAATTAGCTGTTTGAAATCCTCCCTGGAATTACATCTCTTGCTCTGCTGCACACTGTGCAAGAACACCTGTCTTGCCAACAAAATAATAGTAGTCAAGGACAATTTTCAGGATGAGGAGGGTTTGCCCAATTAGAATAACTTGAAAAAAAAACACCTTAAAAACCTCAAAAAAACTACTTTAGCTAATTTAAAGAGATGTTTATCCAAACAAGACAGGTTGGAGTGTTGATGACATGTATCACATCTGACTTTTTTATTACTTCTGATTCAGAGGACAAAATCTTCCAATGCTATTCAGGAATCAGATTTAGCTATTTATCTGAACTCCTTTATTCATTTTTTTTTTCTCATCCTTTTTGGAGAACACAGACAGAATGGAAGAGAGTTTATATGAACAGAGAGTTGATAGAAGTGAAATGCAATTTTTTTTTGTTGCTTTATGGTTCATCAGGCATCCTCCATTTTACAAAGGCAGGTACAGAGCTAAACAGAGCTTCTAATAAACTTTGATATCTGATGTTGATATTCTTTAGGCTAAACAATCTCTCCTGTCTCAGCCTTTCCTCAACAGGAGAGAGGCTCCTGTTCCTTCATCATCTCTAGATGATTTTTAAGGTCCCTTCCAACCCAAGCCATTCTATGATTTAGTTAGTCCCAATACTATAAACAACACCAAGGCAGATGACATTTAGATTTTATAAGCACTGATGATATATATGGATTTTTTTTTATTTGCTTGTATTTTGCAAATGCAGAGATTAGAAATAAAGCCTGGTAAATTTATTTTTTATGTTTTGTTTTTTTTCCCCTCTTATTTCTTCTAAATAACACAGAACAAATAAAAAACAAACCAAGAAAATCCTTGGACTTTGGAGGAAAATAACTATGTTAAAAGTACATTGTGGTTAAACTCTCTGGCATTTGCAGTAAGCAAGCTTATGAACCTGCCAGCCTTTAAGTTACAGCCCAGCTTGAATTTACATTACTTTGAAACATTTCTCTGACAAAACAATACTAGTTCTAGACTTTGGGGGGTGGGTTATAATAAAAATATACCCATGTAACATTATGCAATATTGTGTTTCATTCTGTCTGCTAGGGTCTATAAAAGTTACTTATATGAAAGAACATTGCAAGCATATTTAAATAACAATAGAGTTTCAAAGACTCAACAGTTCTGAAAAGTTGCAGGAAAAAGCAAAGGTTGTCCAAGGTTACAACTGAATTAGTTTAGACTCAGTACATGAACTGAAGCTTTGGAAGTTCACACTGCAAGTACATCATGAGCTATAAGAATTACTCAATTTAATTTGTCTATCTTGGTTTCTTTAATTTAGATCCCAAGTCTTTCATTTTACATTCATGAGGGGAAAAAAAAAAGTGAGCAAAAAAAAAAAAATAAGCTGAGCAAATAACAATTTTGGTATTCCCTGCTTTCTTTCTTTTCTTTTTATCATTGTAGTAGGTTGGCCATTGGGCTGCTCTCTTATTTCCTATCCTTAACAGAACAGTGGGAGAAAATAAGATAAAAAACTCATGGGTTTATATAAAGAAAGGAGGATTGCCTACCACACAGGAGCACAGGCTTAACTTGGGGAAAATTAGTTTCATTTATTGACAGTCAAAAGAGTGAGATAGTGAGAAATGACAAAAGTAAAATAACACCTACCCCTCCTCACCTTTTTTTCCAGTCTCAGCCTTACTCTTTGATTCTCAGCCTCTCTATCCCTTCTCCCAAGGGCAGTACAGGCATGAAGGGGAATGAGATATTGAGGTCAGTCCATTAACAGTTTCTCTCTGCTCTTCCTTTCTCCTCACACAATTCCCTTTTACAGCATGGCTCCTTTCTTTCTTAAGGAAATATCCAACTGCTCCAGCACGAGGTCCTTCATGGGTATTTGCTCCAGAGTCACAGAATCTTAGAACCATAGAATATTTTAGATTTGAAGGGACCTCCACAAATTAATTCTTCCCTGTTAAAATAGACCTAATGCAACAATAACCCCATTAAAAGTACCCAGTTAGCTGCTAAATAATCAAAAAGGGGAAAGGAGAAGACTCATTGCCTTTATCAAGAGCTATTTAAAAGTTAAAATCTTAAAAAGAAAACTTATCACACAGACTCCTTATGTAGTTTGGGGGGGGAGGGGGTTAAAAGCAAACAAAGAAACAAAAACATATTCCCCCCCTCCCCACCAAACCCCCCAAAACAAAACAGAAAAAAGCAATTCAGAGATGGGGTGACTCACTTTCCAAAGCTAATCCCCCTTGTTCTGTTGACCATGAGTAACTAGCAAAGAGTCTTGTTAGTTGTTAGATGCTTCACTAGCCTAAATATCTATTCAGATGGTGCTATTAATTGAGATTAATCCCAATTTAAAGGCCCAATTTCAACATCAGTGAATATGTGTATTCATCATCTAAAACACTTTATGACTCTTAACATACAAACAAATGCTGTCCATCTTTTTTTCTTCTTGTCTCTTTTTAGTTGTTTCATTCATTTTTGTTGAAGTGTAAAATATTTGATAAGTACTATCTTCCCAATTAATAGTGCTTTTCTTACAACAAAGACATTTTAGTCCCTGATCAAGTTTATGGAGTCTCCTCAAGTTTCAAATGATAAATTGTACTTAATCTCCAGACATAGAAGCTGTCAGGTTTTTCATCAGCACAAACCCAGCTTTTTTAGGTACTGCCCTGTACTTTTCATTGAGGTGGAATGCTAATATTGTGATTTTTATTTATTTCTTTATTTCTCACTTTCCTGACAAAAATAGGAAGTCCAATTTAAGTCTTTCAAGAACTTGAAAGTTTTTATTTAATGAAGAACTTAACATTAGCATACATAACTTGCTCATGACTTTAAATCTTGTGACTCTAGACCTTCTGAATTTAGATCACTTCCTACAGTAATATAACTCCTCATGAGAATTTTTCTGGGAAACTTACTTGTAACTGAAAGACATTAATATGTCTTTTCCTTTCATAAATCATCCTTTCATCAAAATGTTTGCTGGTTGATCTTTTTTGGGCTTTATTTATTTTTCTATGTTGTGTTGCAAGATACTCTTCTGCACTAAGTTTGAGATCACATAGAATGATATGTACATGTTGCTGTAAGAAGTCAATCTAGAAATTGATTGATAGAAAGTTTTCTTGAGGGCTGAACATTTTCTTTTCTATTATTTTATGTACTGGAAAGTGAGCTTAATATTTGATCTATTGAACAGTACACAGATTTAGCACTATTTCTTCAGCTGAAAGCTTTGGCAGAGCCTGCTTTAATATGTATCCAATAGCAAGCTTATATTACCCAACTTTATGCAATGGTTTAGTATATATATCTTTCTAACATGAATCAATCCATTGCTTTGTTTTTTCTTAATTCTGTTTTGAAGGTGCTGACTGTTTTTCCTAGGAAGTAACATAAAAGAATACTGTGCAATTTCAGTTATTCTTTGTTTATATTTGTCATAAAAGTAAGGCAATTTGATATCATCTACCTTGGTAACTTCCAATGATTAAGGCATAAAGAATTTGTAAAGAAACTAAATGATTTGTTTTTAAAGAAAATGTGGTAATGAACAGAAAATTTGCCAACTCTTACAAATAATAAAACCAAACAGTAACAAATGAAGGCACAAGAATTACTGTCTCTACTCTTCCAAGTTCATATCTCTTCTAACAGTACCAGTTTCATCATAGCCACATCCCAATTGCTGAAAAATCACCATTGTTTGTGTTTCTCTGATAAAATCTCCAAGTTTTTTTTTTATTTCCTTGAATAAGAATTTGGAAAGGAGTTGTTTTGGCACAGAATGAAGTCAAATGAAGATAGAATAAGCACTGAGCATGAAATACTGGCCTGGAAATTATTTTAACTTAGTAGGAGCTATCAGGAGTGCAGTGATCCCCGAAATTGACAAAGGTCTGGATAACCATAAGGAAATGTTAATGCTCTGAATACTAAATATGCACATTCATGCATGCACTACAGTTAGAAAATATGCCAATCTGAAATTTCCTTTTGGGAAAGAGGGATAGGCTAATAAGCTTAAATGTATTAGGTAGGATGCCAAAGCACAAATAGGATTTTGGTTTATGAAAGGGATTCATATCTATACTACTTTTTAGGCTTTACCCCATTACATATCTATAATTTAATTCTATATAATGATTTATTTTAAATTTGTTCTAATAAACCCCTCTATAAACTGTATTTAGTTGATGCTTCTGTCAGTATTTGAAGGAAGATGATATTTTGTTGTTGGTTTCCAACTCATTCTTACTTTCTCTGTGTGTGTTTTTCTTGTTTATGTCATGTAAAGAAAGATATGACATGATACATGTAATTAGCAAGATGATATCAACATAAGTTGATGCTGGCTGCAGTGTCTTGATGTAATATTTAGAATCATATCAACTCATTTCTCAAGGTGTATTAAATTTCAGCTGCTTTTAGACGTTGTTCCAACTAAAATGTATCATGTTTGATCAACATTGTTCATTATTTAATGCTTCATCTTCTACTGTTCTGGCATGTTGAAGATAAAAAAATGTTATTACTGCCTTTATAAGTTTAACTTACATTTTTTTCCTATGTGGCTAATTTTGAAATTAGTTACATTATATGAATTTATTTATATGAAAATGAAAATTATTCTATGACCACAGCCTTCGTTCTCAATCCCCCTCTGCTGCTCATGGACAAAGAGATAGAGATGTCAGAAAAGAAAGACTGAATTTGAACCCAGGAAAAGGGAGAGGGGGGAAGATGTTGTTCTATTTTGTTCTTTGTTTCTCACTATCCAAATACACTGCAATTAATGATAAATTAATTTTCCCCTAAGCTGAGTCTCTTTACCTATGACAGTAAGGAAAGGTCAACTCACCACAGCAGGTTTCAGTATTCAAGTTATATATTTCCAATAGCTTTGTATTTTATAAGCTAGAAGTGTTTGGGTATTCTTACTTTTAGTTATTTAAACTATTGTGTATTATTTATTATTATGAAGTAATAATTACTTCATTTGATATCTACTGATTTAGCAACAATAGTGTTTTGAAATACAGCCTTTGTTTTAAGCTTCATATATCATGTGTCTTTCAGCTTTGCATGATGCTCATAAGAATTTAAGATTAAAGGTCAGTGTACTCATCCACATTTTGTAATACCCTGTCACAAATAATGGTCAATACATTTCAGAAAGAAAGTACCCGGAAAACTTGGAACAAATATAGGATAAATTTCCCTTTGAAAAGTGTTTATTTAGCATATCTATCCTCTTTAACATGATTATTCAAAATTCCTGCAAACTCCTTGGGGTAGTTGCATCAGAAAGGTAGAGATGTGAATGGATATTAATGGACTATAACATTTCTTTATGACAATACAGGGAATTATTCTTTAGAAGAGACTACAGTCATGGCACAATCATATGCTTAGCTTTATAATACAGATGCCAAAGCAATTTATTTCTCCATTATTCCAGGCTCCTTTGTGATCTACTGTATAAGTATGTGAAGACATTTGATTCGTTCCTCCTTCCTCCACATATAAAACATATCTTTTAAAAAAGAGATTTTGGATATGGGGAGAGTGAATCTTTTTCAGTTTTCATACTTAATTTCCACTAGCAATCTATTTTTCTTTTAAGATCATGTACTGTCTCCCTTTTACCTGAAAACACTTGGAGGATAACAAAGTAGATGGTCAGACTTGGTATGGGTAATGTATTTCACTAGTCATTCAAGTCTTTAAGCATGGAACACACTAAAAGTATAAAATGTGCACTAGAACTAGAAAATGTCTTAGAAATACCTGTGAGAAACAGCTTTTATGTTTCATTTGAAAACAGCTCTGAGAAACATTTCTCCTTTCAGACAATTAAGTGCCTCTAGGATTAAGTATTCTGGGCAAGATAAAAACTTCTGTTTTGTAGGTTTAGATTTCATTAGTTAAATTCATAGTATGCAAAATATTTTATTATGATTTTTATAAGTTTCAAATGACTCAAAGCTTATTTAATTTAACTGAAGACCTTTGCAGATTTTTGAGCCAGAAGGAGTATGCAACATGTAACTGTCAAGGTAAGCAAGCAAGTGGTGGAATCAAAATCTGCTGCATGCTAAGTGACTTTATTTTATCAGCAGAAAGGCTCTGAAATGCTCATGTTACATGCAGGATTTTTTTTTCAGTTTTACTATAACTTGAGGCACCAGTGAAGGACTAGGCTTTTGTCAATATTGCTATCTAGCTACATGCCATGGGCATAGAAACTGGTATATAAAGAGTTTTGCTGTCTTACATCTTTGTCCCAACAAGAAATACATCACTGCTGGGGGCAGAGACAAAAGTCTGAGACTTTTACCTGGTAGTCATTCAAAAGGACACCATTGACTTCTTATAAACGTGCAAAACTGAGGCAGCAGTTAATCCCAGAAACCACTTCCAGGCCCATAAAACACAGGAATAGTCAGTAAAACTTCACCAGAAGGGAAATCATGCTTGTCCAACTTCATAAACTTCTGTGATGAAGTGACTGGCAGGGAGAGCAGTGGACATTGTGTACTTGGACTTCACTACGGCCTGAGATACTGTTTCCCATAAAATCCTCATTCTAGATAAACAGGCAGTGAGGTGGGTTAAAAACTGGCTGAGTGGCTGAATTCAGAGATAGACAACCAATGGTACAAAGTCCAGTTGGAGGCCAGTAACTAGCAGTGTACTCCAGTGATCAATAGTGGATTCAGCCCTGTTTAACATCTATAATAACCTTCTGGATGACAGGGTAAAGTTCATCTCAGCAAGTTTGCTGTTGACACAAATCTGTGAGAAGTGGCTCATACACTGCAGAGTCTCAGGCATAGTCTGAAAATCCCTTGTGGTCTCCTGTGGCCCCTGGTGCCATAACTGTGCCCACAGCAGAGGGAGCATTAAACTCATTGCCCACGGGAAAGTGTGGGGAGTGATACCCATGTTCCTAGAATCCTTGGATGGGTAGGATCAGCTCATTAGCCTTCTGGCACTCATCCTAGGAGAGGGACAACTCTGATTCCAAACCTGGGCAGATGGAGCTCGTTTAGCCCTGTAAGGCCTTCCAGCTAAGAGGTTAAACCTCCATCCTAAGGACTTGGCTGCCAGCATCCAAGCTTGCTAGGCCCTGGCAGATGAACCTTAGGACTAAAGGGTGGGTCCAGCTCTGCGCATGCTGTGTCTCACCTAAAAAAAATCCATAGCGCAGGCTCGAGGGTGCTATCTGCTATCCTCTTTTTATCAGCGCGCTTGGAAAAGGCGCTGAGGAGGAGCGTGGNTCTTTTATGGTTCTTATCTCTTGGAAGAGAAAAACAGAGCAAAAGAAAAGAGCACTTGAAGTTCAGTCCTGGAACACAGCCTTTGCAAGACAACAGAGAGTGATGAATAGACCATTCTATATCCCATTGTCTCTGAATTAGTACCTTAATCCTTATTTCTAAAGCATTTTTAGCAAAAAACATATATTTCTATGTGACATGAGTATTTATCAAGGGAGCTAGCTTGTTTTGACAAGAGCTTCCCATTTTCTGCAAAAAACACTGTTGAAGTATTAAGCGACCTGAATCTCTCAAGCACAGAAAGCTGTTGCCTTGAGGTTGATTATTTGGCTTCCCAAATATGTCATTCTAAAGAACAGTAGATACATCTTCCAGATTCAATTATGGAAAGGCGACACCATCATTTCCTCTTAATACAACAGTTTATCTTGTATTGTGGCCATCAGGAAAGCCAATCTTAATGAACAAAATGTCAAGCATATGGAAGGGAGAGAAGAGAGCTGAAATGGCTCATCAGGTCAAGATATGAAGCATCCAGCCCAGGAAAATCAAACAGCAAATGATTATTGTTTGCAAAGACTGGGTTCATCTGTGGACACATTAAATTTATTGTTTTAATTTACTTTTCAGTAGAAATATAACTTCTTGGAGTTTAATAGATCACTCGTCTTTAATCTGCTGTGGCTGTGTGTTCATCATATGGATTTGAGAAGTAATCTTACAGCCTAGGGAAAGCTCAGCTAAATAATTTGGAATACACATAAAACATATATGCAGTAGTACTTTAATATTTGGTCATAGCATTCACCTTGAATGAATGTATGCAAAAATTATTGTATCTTTCCCACACATTATAGTGCCATGTGTGACTATGTAAGGCCATATGCTATTTGAAGTGGCTAGTATTCAATAAATTCATGACTGATGTTTACAGAAAAGGATTCCAGTGGCTGTAATCTAACTATCTGAGAAGGAATTAGCCATAAATAATCTGAAATTAGGTCAAAACTACTGTTTTGCACTGCCTGTACAGTTAATTAAGAGTGTGGCAAGAATATTTTTTTTCCTTTTCTTTCCTTTTATTCAGCAGAACAGCATCCGTAAAGCTTTATAAATGTTGTTGTTCCACAGTCAGGTAAAACCAAGACCTTCTGAAGTGTCTTACAACAAAAAAGACACTAGGTTGGTTAGCTAACTAAAGCTTTTCCTGAGACCCTTGTCCTAAATTTTAGCACCAGCTTTCCCATTTTTGACAAAGGAGGGAGATCAATCTGCTAACAGTACTTCTTTTCTGAAGGGCAAGAGGAGAGGAAGGAGAAGGAAGAGCTCAAGCTTGCTCTCTCCAGAAGCAAGCCTTGTAGTCATGAGGCCTAAACACACTGCTATAGCTTTGTCTTGAGTTTTCTATCTCATAAGAGCTCAACCACCAAAGCATAAAGCAGATTTGTTGATGTATTTACCAAAAAAATGTGAATCCACTTCAAGAAACTGAAAAAAATCTTCAAATAGGAAGATTTAAAAAATAGGAAGATATACAAATATCCACGTTTAATTTTAATTTCTGTGAAGAACCTTGAAATTTGGACTTTGCTCAGACTTTTAGTAAAGAGATTTTACTGGATTTTGAGACCAAATGGGCTGAAGTTTTTTGAGGATTTTTTTGCTGTTGTTTTAATTAGCAGTTCTATCCTGAAGCTAAAATGACAAAAGGCACTGAAATTTCACTGAGACTCCAATGCTCCTGTGAACAAATCTTCCTGTGCCCTTTCCTGCATAAAACTTCAGATTAACTCAAGCAAAAAATTGAAGCACAGGAAGTTGATCTAGGTGAAAGTGGTAGGGAACACTCTTTTCCACAAGATATTTCCCACCAACTCAGATATTAACACCAAGCATCTAGCCAGGGATTATCACAATCTCCAAAACCTTTATTTTCTATCCATGTCTTCTTCTTGGAAGTTTAGGGAATTTATAGGTGCAATAACTTCTATAACTTCTAACATCTTGTGTGTTTGCCCAATTTAATTCATCTTGAACAGCACATGAATGAAAACCTCTAGTTATATTCCCATGGTGCTTGGCTTTAACAGAATTATTGTAAGAGACTATGTGTATTTTTTTTTTAATTTAAAGTTCATTTTAAAAGTTCTTGGATACTAAATAAGCAGCAGCCTTTAAACCTTTTAAATTTTGTTTCTCATTACTTCCTCCAGAACTATGCAGACTATGAATTTTAAAAATACTGCCTTACAATAGGAAAGGTAATGAAGTTAAAAAAGAACAAAAAACAATCAAGAAGCTTGTGGAAAGAATAGCATGTTACTGCTATTTTATCAGAGTTTATTTTGTACCTGGAATGAGATTATAAATGCAGCAAAAAGAATTTTCTGTATTTTGGATGCTATTTATTCAGCTGCCATGCCTGGAATGCACAATAATTTATTCTTCTATTGTATCTTAAGTCTTTCATTGTTCAGATCTAGAGAATAAACACATCATTACCATTACAATCCAAGCTGGGAAATAGGTAAGTCAGAAATTGAAAAAAATCTTTGATGTCCATTCTTCCATACAATATGTAAAGTGGCTAAGGAAACTCTGTCTAAAGTACCTTGATTTAATTTGTGCTTAGGAAGTTAGAGACAGATATTGTGGTGCCTAGGGGAAGGTCATGTTAGAAGTGCACAGCCTGATTTAGAGCTGAAGGCCATCACACATCTGGACTTATCAGAGTTTCAGGGTGGAATGATGGAGTGCACTTCAGGCTGCAAGCACTGCAGGAAGGGCAGCTTTTTTTCTCATAAAAACTGACTAAAAGGTTGTAAATTTGTAGTGCCACCTGCTCTTTCTCCCGTATTCTCTGTAACTTTCCCCATCTCCATTTGCCTTCCTTCCTCCTAGCAAAAATAGATGTAGGATAAGTTTTTAATAGCGAACAAACCAAAAGAAAACAAACCAAAAAACCCAATACATTTAAATTCATAAGGAATCCTCAGTTTCTCGACACGCTCTCACTCCTATATCATATCCTATATCACAGGTATCATATCCTGTATCATAGAAGTTTAATGTTTTTTCTTTTTCCTTTAAAACAACAACCGGAAATGATTGTAGATCTTGGATAGTAGTGAAAGGACAAGGGGCAATGATTTTAAATTGGAGAAGAGTAGATTTCAACTGGATATTAGAAAGAAGTTGCTCCCCACGAGGGTGGTGGAACACTGGCCCAGGTTGCCCAGGGAGGTGGCTGAGTTCCCATCCCTGGAGGCATTGCAGGTGAGGCTTGCCAGGGCTCTGGGCAAGCTGCTCTAGTTGGGGATGTCCCTGGCCACTGTGGGGGGGTTGGACTAGATGAGCTCCAGAGGTCCCTTCCAACCCAAACCATTCTAGGATTCTATGATAATTAAATACACTAATTGGCTGAGTAATTCCAAAGTGTGAAAAGAAAGTTAGAGTGCTCCAGTGTGTTTTGTTGTCCTTTATAGAATTTCAGGAGCTTTTGCATTGTGTATGCACACAACACAAGCACCTTTCATGATCTTTCTCTTCTCAGAAATACTAAACACAATTCACTATGAAGAAAAAAGAGGGTAATTATTTTAAAAGTCACTACATAAAAATTCCCATTGCAAATGTTTTAAGGTATGTGGTGGTTTTCTTCTTTGGAGGGAATCTACACTTTAACATGGTGAAATGTTCTTGCAACTTGCAATAATTATTCCAATAGAACATAGCTAATGAAGAGTTTACTAAACAGCATGGATGAAGCAATATGGGTTTGGGTTTGGATTTTTTTTTCTTCTTTTAGTTTGTATAGTTTGAGGTTTGTGTTCTTCAGTTATTTTCTTTTGTTTTGGTTTTTGCTGGCTCCTTTTTCTTTCAAGGGCAGTTATATCAGAACTATATTAAAAGATTACAATCTCCCCTTAGGTTTGGTGCTTGTAGAGAATTCAGACAGTCATTACTTACTGCATTGGTTAGTGGTGCAGAGGGAGGTATGAATGATATTTTTCATATAAAATGTGACTGATAATACAGATTCTTCCATCAACATAGTCATTGGACATACCTTTTTTCTTTCTGTGTATGTATTTTCTAATATGAATGCACTTTTATATACATCAGTAGGCAAATATTTACTTGTGCTAACATTTTGTTGAATGTTATTTGGTAAACTCTGTGCAAACCAGGATCAGATAAAGAAAAGACACTCTGAAAATCAAAAGCCATGAGTAAGCTTTCTAATTCTGCCTATAAAATTGTTGATAAGTGTATGGATGACTTTTGGGTGTTTTTTTAATAGAAAGAGTTTCATGATAGTAGGTGCAAACCATCAATGTCTTCTATAGCAGCAGACTTTCTATGTAGCTGTTCAGTCTGACAAGGGGAGTAATTATGTTTGATAAGAAACTATGAAGGTTTAGATATTAATGGGCTAATATTTACACTCATGAACTATTTGAGAAAATGTATATTGAGTTTTTACTCCTGTGTGTTCCTATAAATACAAGGGGAAAAACCGAAGCAAACAAATGTCGCCCGAAACAAGAGAAGTTTTATATTATCCTGTCTAATGAATTAATTAAAGTTGCCTTTTTTTTTTTTTTAAATGGGATTTTTGGAAGACCACTAACATTGTCTCATCATAAATATGTATTCAGTATTGTTGTGTGGATCAATGCAGTACTGGGGAGTCAACTGATACACTGCATACAAAATTGAAGCTGATACAATGAAAATTTACTGAGTATGTACATGCACAGTAAGCAACCTTTATGCATGGAAAAAGTTAGCTTTAGAAAGTTTGCATGCAAATGAGATTTTCTGGATATTTCCCAACCAAGTTTTCCCAAACTATTTTAACATCTCTTTTTTTCTCCTTCTCTTTGTTTTTCTATCCCCCCTTTTGTTTTTTTTCTTCTTCTTTTTTCCCTTGGAAGCCATAATACTGGGAATAGACTTGATTTTTATTTAATTCTTTAATTTAATTTAATTCTTTTTAATTTTTATTTAATTCTTTAATTTAATTTAATTCTTTTTAATTTTTATTTAATTATTTATTGATTTATTTATTTAATTTAATTTAATTTATTTTATTTTATTTATTTAATTTAATTATTCCTGGAAGGCAAATATAGAAAGAACATCTATGATGTTTCCAAAGCAAGAATTAGTTCTCCCTATAACACTCTTCTAAAACAAAAAGTGTGCCTTGTACAACTGAAGTCATTGTAAAATGGAGTGAAATATTGTTTCAAATAGTCTTCTACATTACAAATACAAGACCACAGTTCTAATTTTCATTAACATATGCATATTTAATTGATACTCTTTAAT
The DNA here is from genome assembly GCA_013396975.1 of Bucco capensis. NCBI lineage: Eukaryota > Metazoa > Chordata > Aves > Piciformes > Bucconidae > Bucco > Bucco capensis. The sequence goes on from VWZO01015556.1 coordinate 96,419, forward strand.
TGCAGCTAACCTCATAGAAAATGACAAGTTTCCTTTTTTTCCCTTAGCTTAGTAAAGGAATATCATGATACAAAATCACAACTGCATCTGCTTGTTATCAACTAAGTAATGACTTTATCAGAACAGATCTATTTGATATGAGATTTACATCTTCAGAAATATTTCAGACTATATTTTTGCTATTAATCCCTTGTTGAAAGTCTTGCTTATTTCATCAAAAAAGACCAATCTCCTCTGCTTACAACATTCTAAACAAATGATTTTCTCTTTTTGTGACATTCCTGAGTCATGTGAACAATATCAGAAATCAAAAACCTATTGTAATGTGTTTTTTTCACGTATTTTAAATTCTTAAAGTCAAATTTCAACTTGGTTATTAAGAGTAATATTATGGTCAGTAGCAAGGAGAAGATTTTCACACTGCTCATGACAGAAAATATTTCATATTGCCACATCTTCTCTTAGACCAATTAACTACTCAATTAAAGAACCTGTGAACATGCTAACTCCAATCTAATGATAGGCATCTCAAGCAGAAATGTGCTAATACACTCAGAGTTATCTGAGAGATCTTATTAAAGATAAAACAGTTGATTACACAGACATGCACATGGGTAAAATAGGGAATATGGCACAATCATCAAAAGAAATGCCATATGGAAACCCATATGGCTCCATAGACAAGTACTAACAGACATAAGAATTGCTCTAAAAAATGAAAAGCAGACACATTTTCATGAGTAAAGCACCACCTCACAGAAAAATGCAAGGGAAAGGAAAGCAAGGCAAGAGGAAAAGAAAAAGGAAAGGAAATATTGTATTGGGAAATAAAGACTGGTCAAAATTTCCCACGTATTCTAGAAATAATTTGCTGTAATTCATGTTTGCGTAGTCACTTTAAGTCCTTCAAATGTTCTGACTATAAAAGTAATTGAGAAATCAAAGAAAAACTGACCTTATCTAGAACATAGATAACTAAATTCTTGCATAAACCTTTTCTTTCACAGTCACACACTGAATTTTTCTATAATGTAGATATCTTCCTGCATGTAATAGTAGAGTTCATCATATAGAAAGAGTATATCTGAAGCAGTCATTTTTGATGGTATTAATCTCTGCTAACACTAGTATCAATATCTGTGCTATAATCCCTGGATCTTCTCTATAGTTAGTGACAGAAATATTTTCAGAACCTTACACTAGAACTATCTTTAGAATTACACCTGATTTTGTAATGGAGGAAACTAGAAATTATATTTCAGAACAGTGTAAAAGAGCCAGCTAGCTCTTACGTGTTTAATCAGAAGAATTGATTAAATCATAGAATCATAGAATGGCCCAGGTTGGAAGGGACTTTAGAGATCATCTAGTTCCATCTCCCCTGCCATGAGCAGGGATGCCACACACTAGACCAGGTTGCCCAGGGCCACATCCAGCCTGGCCTTGAACACTGCCAGAGATGGAGCATCCACAACCTCTTAAATCAGAACTAATAATGGCACATTATTTGATGGAATAGACATATATCAGCTCAACTAAATTTACCGGTTTATAGGGTTATAAATTTAGGGGTTTATAGCAATAACACAAAAGAAAAAATGTTGAGTTTTACTCCTTAGTTCGATTTCCTTTCGTCTCACTGACTTTTGTCTAGTCTATGGCATAGGAATGGAATCCTGTGGAAAACATCTGGTCCATTTTGTTTATGGCAAACTTTCAGGGATTGCCATAAAACTAACCACAGTTATCTTGGGCAATTGCTACAGAGAAGCATTGAGACAGTCAGTGAGTGCTTGCTATCTCCTATCTGTAAATATCTCCTGAATCTCATCACTGCCATCAGTATATACAGCTTGAGCCTTCTGCCTCCAGATTCTGTGAAGATTTTGGTATGGCTACAGTTCCTCCATCCTCATTTGTCACACAATGGGTAGGATGAGCTCATTAGCCTTCTGGCAATCATCCTAGGAGAAGGACAACTCTGATTCCAAACCCGGGCAGATGGAGCTCGTTTAGCTCTGTAAGGCCTTCCAGCTAAGAGGTTAAACCTCCATCCTAAGGACTTGGCTGCCAGCATCCAAGCTTGCTAGGCCCTGGCAGATGAACCTTAGGACTAAAGGGTGGGTCCAGCTCTGTGCATGCTGTGTCTCACCTAAAAAAAATTCATAGTGCAGGCTCGAGGGTGCTATCTGCTAGCCTCTTTTTATCAGCGCACTTGGAAAAGGCGCTGATGAGGAGCGTGGATGGAGCCCTCCCTGGAGCTTCGTTCGCGAAGCCTTGCCACAATTTGTCACACATTAAGTTGTGAAACCATAGAAAAAAATTAGGTTGGCAGTGCCCATAAGCCACCTGATCAAATCAGGGAAAAGTTCTGCTTTAAGTTTCTCCCAAAAGCATTTTGCAAATCTCTGACCAAGAAGACTTAAGAATCTCTGGGGGGAAAGATGTCCCAGTGTTTGACCACCTTATGTTTTTGTTGTGGTTTTCTTAACAGCAAGATGAAACTTTCCTTGATGTAACTTTCACTCTTCTCATCCTTTTGCTGTGCATTCCTTCCTCTATAAACACAAATTCAATAGTAGAAGACAATGTTAAGTTGACCTCTTAGCCATCTGTTGTCTGAACTGGACACTCAGTCTCTCCTTGTAATATTATGTACTTCCAGCCACTTCACAATCTGCTGACTCTCCAGTGGCTTGCTCCAGTTTCTCAATGTCTTTCTTGTACACGGGAGACCCAAAACTGGAAGAAATACTCTATTTCACTCCAGTTCTCTAAATAATAATATAAACCAAACCAGGTAATTCTTATAATACCCTTTCCCAACTTTTCTCTATGAGTAACTCAGAAAGGAACACAAAGTCGAATGGAAATACAGAGTTGCTCACTTCTGAAGTTTATGAGAATTAAGCTTTTTTAGCAATGATAGTTGATAATACTTTCATAATCATTTTTACAATACATAATAGAATATAAAAAAGATTATTACATATAATTCAGATGAGTGGTCTGTAATATTTGTGTCCTGATCACCCATTATGTCTTTAGTTTTGAACGATAATTGATTTTAACTATTGCTCATAGATTTTATGTTCTTATTTGACAAAAAGTTCTTAGATTATTATAAGTATTGTTTTCAGAAACTATTGAAAGCTCTTAAAAATATGGTTTTAATTCATAAATGTAGAACTAATAGCAAGAAATGAAATGCTGCTACTTATACCTTTTACCAAGGAGGCAACACATACTTATTAAAAACACTTTCAAACAAAAATTCTGAGCTCTACTTTTTGTATCATTTTCATACAGCCTCTTACTCAGTCCAATTACTATTAATATTAAAGTCTTATAATGTCATTGACTGGAGAAAAAAAATCAGTATTATTCATCTGGAACTGGGTAGTTTCTTCCCTGAATGATAAGATAATCAGACAATTTGATACAGAACAGTAAGTCAAAGAGATGAAGGGGTCAAGAGTAGCAATCATTTCAAACATTGTCCCAGATTTTGTTATTTCAAGAACAGACAGTCAATACTGAAGAGTGAAAAGGACATATTTTTATGGGAAAGGAGTCAAATACTTTAAAGTGATAACAGACATTAATTGTATGCTTCCTTCATTTTGTGTTTTAGTTTTTCCTTCTTACTTTACCTGCAAACTGTAATACAAGACATTTACAAGAAGGAAAGTATTAAAAATATATTCTGTGAGTGTATGGCAGGTATGCTATAGGGAGGGGTGGCAGGTAGAAAAGAATATTTTATTAACTATAAATATCTCCCCAGTAAATGGGAGGAAAAACTACCAGACTGATAAATTAAACATTGAACATATAATAATATGATCTAGAACTCTCTGGTAATAGTGATAATGAATTAATAGGAAAGAAATAGTTTATTTGCAGGGAACCTATACAAATATGAACTGGGAGTGTTTTGTGAAAAATTAATATATTAGAGGAAATAGTGCATGCTACAAGAAGACTTCTCCTGAAGTCAGAAGTCCACAGATTTTGATGTTATCACCAGTGGGAACAAATTGAAGCTTTTTATGGTCTGATTCAAACACACCTGAACCAAATGAGAATCTTCCTATTGACTTTGATTTACTGAGAATGTTCAGGAGAAAAAAAAAAAGGGGAGATTTCCAAAAGTATGAAGGCCACTTAGGCACCCAACTCCCACTGAATACCAATAGCACGTATGCCATCTCTAACTTTGGAAATGTTCCTTTGAAACAGAATATTCAGTATTTTTCCACTGTTTAGCAACAATATTTATTATTATAGGAATGGATATATAACTCCCCAAACCCTTGGACCACTGTATAAGAAAATAGGTACTAACTGAAAAAGACTTTTTTATGTTAGCACAATTATTCTGAGTTCTTGAAAGCATAGTAGCAGCAACATTAGCTTTCTTTGTATGGGAAGATATATGGTTTGGGGTTTAATAAAAGTTCATAAGTACATACATATTTACACTGTATATGGAGACTACCTCATTCTGTGAGTTATAGCTCCAGGATCAGGTCTAACATATTTGTTTGTAGGATTTTACATTCAGTAAAAGTCATAGAAGCCCCTGAAACCATAACAACCTCTGCATCACACTTATGCCATATTACCTTCAAGTCACAGATTATTATGTTGAAAATCCTCACAGATATGACAGTGTCTGCACTTTAGTTCTTGAAAGCAAAATGCTTTTTGCCTGACAATTTGATTTTTTTCACTAATATTTTCTCTACGTAATTGCATTGTTCTTTTTTCCTATTTTATGATGTTAAAAATGATAAACATTTACATTAAAGAAGGAACAGTTAAGTGCAACAGAAAGGTTGAAAGAAACTGGAATAGATTTACAGGAAAAAAAAAAAAAGGTGATGAAAATTGGGTGCTGAACAGAACTCAGTGTTTTTTTGTTCTACTCCTACACTATTTGAAAGAATTATAAAGCAACTTCTAGATTTAAGTCCCCTAGATGCATACCTGTATGGTTTGATGTAAGTAGAGGTGTGTGTTTCTTATGATTCTGAAATTCAATACTCCCTAAAAATTTGTTTTTCCATGAACCTAGGTTTTGGGGGTTTTATTATATTTCTATAGTCTCTATTTTCAAGAGATATAACTTCAAATGCATGAAGACACTGTAAACTGATGAACTGTTTTCTGCCTGAGGCAAGTAGAAAAACAGAATAAAGTCTCTGAGATGTATGAATTGCCCCATACATCTCACTCTGAACCTCCAGGACTCCTCATTTCCAAGGAAGTAGAATCTGATATCTATTTCCAAGGATTTTATTGTTACCAAAGATGATCTTCAGCAATACTGCTGTGAAATCAACCACATATACATACATAATTATAATATATATATAATGAAAATCTACTTACATTGATTTATTGCTTGCCATGGTTGTGGTACTAGATCACATATTCTTCTGCTTTCTTAGTTTCTGTGTGTAGCAGAAAAAGTAGAGTGTTACTGCAAGTTAATCAGGGCTTAACCATTAAGGAGGAGTAAGGATGAATAGCAAAAGAACTTCTAAACTATTAAAACAAAAAGGTTTTTTCTGTCAAGGTGGGAAAACAACATGACCTCATATATTTTATCTTACTTTCCATAAAATAATGGCATTAAATATGAAAGTTATTTTAAAAAAATAACTAAACAACTAAATAACTAAATAACTTTAGAGAAACTTGGAGCAAATCAATGAGTAAAATTATTGGATTGTCAAGGCAGATGAGTTCCTGGAGTTTACAAAAATGAAAAAGATGAACAACCACATGAAACTCTTCCAAGAGATTTGATAAAGATTTGTAGACTTTAGGGATTATAGAAAAATGAAAAGTTAGTAAAAAATATTGAGGATGACACTAGGAGAGAGGAAGTGAGACTTCAAGAAGTCAAAGCAGCAGAAAGATGTGGTAAGTTTAACTGTAATTAAATTAGTCACATTCTATAGACAATATTATTATTTTAAAATGCAACTTGAATATAACAAGTGACATTTAGCTTCAGCTTGAAGGCACCTAAATTTAAGATCTAGATATAGGTATATGAGTGTTAACTTGCCTAAATGTCTATTGTCATACTCAATGAAGACTCAATTCAGGTAAAAGGAGTGTGTCATACATATGACACTCCTGTTGTGCACATTGGATGTTCTGGCTGGTGTTCATGATCTAGAGATTACTGATCTGCATCTAGCACATAACCACAGGACTTCTGTAGGTCATCTGTCATATCTGCCAGCTCCTGAAAATGTCTTAGACATTGAGGGTTACCTTAAATGGCATTTCTTTTCTATGTGAGGGATATTGAATAGAGGAGGAGGTAGCTGACTCCTTGTATATATAGTGAGCTGAGGAAATGTAAGATTTCCTTTGCTGTCTGGACTGTATAATTAACTGCCCTGAGATTTTTTGATACCTAGCTCACATGTAGGAAGAAACCCAACTAGATTGCTTGAAGTGTTGTTCACACACAAGGCAAAGACAAACTGAAGGCTTTTCAGCTGTAACAAGGCAAACAGCCTGGAGAATAGAAGACTTCGGGGGGACCTACTAGTGACTTTCCAGTACCTAAAGGGAACTTGCAAGCAGGCTGCAGAGGGCCTGTTTGCAAAGGCCTGCAGTGAAAGGACAAGAGGCAATGGTTTTAAATTGGAGAGGAGTAGATTTAAACTGGACATTAGAAAGAAGTTCCTCCCCACGAGGGTGGTGGAACACTGGCCCAGGTTGCCCAGGGAGGTGGTTGAGTTCCCATCCCTGGAGGCATTGCAGGTGAGGCTTGCCAGGGCTCTGGGCAAGCTGCTCTAGTTGGGGATGTCCCTGCCCACTGCAGCAGGGTTGAACTCCAGAGGTCCCTTCCAACCCAAACCATTCTAGAATTCTATGATTCTATGAAATAAAAGTATGCCACTAAGTGACAAACTCACTCCAATTAGCTCTTAATTACATTAATTTTTCAGCACAATGAAGAATATGTGAACGCAAAGTTTTTGCCACACATCTCTTTGATTTTTCATAATGTGAACACAGTGAAAAGAAAGGAGTGAAGAAGCAAATCTTTTTAAACAGGTTTTTCATCATATAAACATTATGGGATAGTTCAATCAGACACTTAAAGTGAAAAAGTGTGACTGTTTTTCATGTTGGTAACCTGTGGAGTACATTAAAAGTGATTTCAGTGCAGTGGGTATTCCTTCTGTAGGACTCCAGCTGCTATGAAAGCTTAAGCCAGAAGAGCTATCCTGAAACTGGATTGCTTGATGAAAGACTGTCAGAATATGTTAAGGTTCTTAAGATAACAAGAAATGCTATGTGATAGGTAAAACTGCCTTGTGTTTCTAACTTACTGTGTCATTTTGAATGTTGTGATGAGATGCCTAATATCACTGTCATGTACTTGATTCTGAAAACTGACTTATTAATTGCAGTACTGACATTCTGTATCATGGGCAAGGTAGTTTTCTTAGTTTTCCAGATCTGCCTTAGCAAAAAGATATTATTCTCATTTTTCTTGGATTAGCCTAATATTAGTCAAAAGTAGTGTAAGCTCTCAGTTATTTTCAGTGCGACTTAAAAGATTAGTATCATAAGTACCTAGTAACCACCTACATGTTTTGTTTTCATTTCTTCTTAAGTAAGAAATATATTCCTGTTAAAACCCCAAACACTTCTGTATCAATATTTACAGTAGATTCACACTTTTATGTACTAGTGTACCCACCTGACACAGGGATCCAAAGGTACATGTTTCTTTATGAAATGGAAATGCTTTAGGCAAAGAAGAGAAAATCTTTATTAGTAAAAATATCCAACTCAATCTACCACTGTTTTGGAATTTGACTTTTAGTACCTAAAGTTGGTCCATATCAGTTGGTGTGAGTTTTAAACCAAAGGAAGAATCTGTAATTCTTTCTGCTTCAAATTGTTCTCTGAACTGAAGCAGTTATCATTTTTTTATGGTTTTGGTGAAAGGTTTACTTCAACAGCTTTTTGGGGTGAAGGCATCAGTGACTGGCTCCTACAGGCATAAGAATTGATGGTGCAAAAAAAGTTTGCATCCAGCAGGAGTGGAAACAGCTGTTGCCTGCTTAGGTTAAGGGACTTCTTTGCAAACATGACAGGGACAGCCTCCATTTGCTACAATTAAATGTTCCAGTCTGACCCTAATAAAACTCATGATTCAGACCAATAAGCATATTTAAAATTGAAATGTGTGCAATTACAATTAGATTGTTAATAATTTTGGAAGCTCTTGCACAGTTTTGTGCTGCAGCTCAAATGGTAACAGAGCATAAAAGTCATTGTGAAGGCTTCTGTCTCAGAGATTTCAGTAGAGCTGCTGCCAATGGGCTCTTGCATTCTCTATATGTGTCTGAGGAGATATTGTGATGCACAACTAAGACTTCCACACAGATGCCAAACATTGCTGCTTGATTTGGTGAAATTCTATCCAGAATTTCTTATATATACAAGTATGTGAGTGAATGGTGTAGATTATGCACAACTCAGACACATGTTCAAGGAGTTATGGACTCAAGACACATATGGTTTAGATTCTTAGGCAAAGGAAGAAAAGAAAGCAACTATTTGGTATATCTAGGAAAAACAGCAAAACATAGTCTGTTTTTTCCTCAGTGACTCTAAGTCATCACTATAAGTCAGAAAAAATAATTTACAAACCTAGACTTCAAGTGAGCAGCTGACCTCTTCCACAGAATCCATGCAGGAAAAAACAAAGCAAGCAACTGGGGAAACCCAACTATCTAGGGAATTCAAAAGGTAAATGAGAGACTTTTTAGTTCCCTTTAATTTAGCTGAAATATAAATAATTTCTGTACTTATGTATGGTGAAGCATAGTGGAATTAAATGGGTGAGTATGGGTCATAACTGAGGCCTATATGTAATATATATATATAAATATATATTATATATAAATATATAATAATATATATTGTATATTTGTATATATTGTATATTATAATATATATTGTATATTTCTATATATTAAATATATATAATATATGTTATCTATAAAGATTATATATAATTATATAAATATACACATATATTTAAATATATAAATATACATAAATATATATATTTACTATTTATATCTATTTAATATATAAATATATATTTAAATATATAAGTATAAATATTATATATTTATATATTAAATATAATATATTTATATATAT
>VWZO01015556.1:105656-190519 GCA_013396975.1 Bucco capensis
TAAATATAATATATTTATATATATTATATATATAATATTTACATTTTAGATATATTATATATATAATTTCCTTAGAAATCTTGGAAAAATGGATTGAAAGAAGAAAATATCTATTAGATCTTTCTGTCTTTCATTATTCTTTTGCTATTGTAAGCCAAAGATCATACAGCTTTTTGACTAACTGTGCCCCTGACTAGCCAACAGCAGCAAGTTCCTCTGGCTCTAAATTTCAATCCATATTGGTCTAGATATCCAGAAACTTCTAGAAGCTCTGCGAAAGTAAAAAAGCAAAGTTAAAAGGTGATTGGTTAAGGTAGGTAGTTGTTTTGGAATTTATTTGCTGATGCTATAATTTTGCTTTACCTTTTCGTTTTCCTCATGGTTAGATAAAAATGTTAATATAGTGGAACATTAAAGTGACCCTGCAAGGGAAAGGTTAAGTTTCATCTACTCCACTGCACCACATGGTTTCAGCTGCCTGTGTCATTTAATGGGATGAAGTATTGGGAATAAAAACCTGATCATCAACATCATGAATAGAAGGACATGATTAATGGTCATGAAAGTGTAGAGAATAACCACTGGAAATACAGACAGTGTAGGTTTGGGGGCAAATTTATACAAGAAACATGAATTAAAATTTAGTTATAAATGTTAGTTTAGGTCATACTCTTTAATATGGTAAATCTGTTGTTAAAAATCATTCATATAATTAATATGTATTCTTAGGAATGGGAAATTTATTAAATGGAAGAGATGAAATGTGTATTTTCATGTTAATTCAAGAAACTGCAATGCTTTGTAGTTCGATAAATTCATCTTTGTGCCTTCAGCTGAACTATTTTTCCATTCCACCTAATCATACTTACTGAGGCAAATACTTGGTTTCATATGGAAAAAATGGAAACCCCTGTAACTTGTTACTCAGGTCACCACAATTCATTAGATCATTCATACCAGGCATTAGTTCTTTGCTATTTAAGTAGTGAGGTCTTCCAGTATTCTAATAAGAGCAGACTGCTAAGGCAATATTAGTGAATAATTCTTTGGGAGTATACAAGACAAGCTTGGTTACTGGAACTGTTAAATTTTCCAGTGAGATTTAATTCAATTCATCACTTTCTATTCTTTTCATTGATATATTCATATGTACAGTAAATATATGCTTAAATTGGAAGAATTTCACGCAAGTAACTGATGCAATTCAAAAGGTGAGAATCTGGAAAACAATTTCTTTCATAGCAGACTTCCATTCTGCTTTACTCATCCAGATAATGTAGATTCTTCTTGTATGAACAGATTGAAAAAGAACATTCATTCAAGACCATTCCTTTGAGTTGTCTCAATCAGACTTAAAGCCTTCTGGGCCTCCTTGCAGACTTAAAGCCTTCTGGGCCTCCTTGCAAATAGTTCTGTGTGTTTTATCTCTTTGGAAGGCAACCGAGGTTATAAAGATCTCTATGTTGTCATAAGATCCTTAGTATGAAATATCCCTTTCACTTCAAAACCGTAGACATTGCATAGCAAGCTCAGTGAAGCTTGGACAGTGATGTCAGGTTTTGTCTTCATTGCCTGCGGTAACATAGCCTTTGACTGGTGACCTACTGCCATACATCACATTAGCTGTAAGAGTGAAGGAAGAAGAAACAGCATTTTTATTTTGCCCACAGCCAGGATCAGTCTGCTGCAGTCAAGAGTCTTCAGTAAGAGGAAGAGACATCGCCATGGATGTAAAGAAACCCCCAAGTCTGTGTAGTAATTACAAGTTGACATAACTTATGTCCCTGCCCACTGCAGGGGGGTTGGACTAGATGACCTCCAGAGGTCCCTTCCAACCCAAACCATTCTATGATTCTATAACTTATATATTTCACTTATTCTAAACAGTAGACATAGCAAACCTTTCTTCAGTAATGATCTGATGTCTCTGAATAGTTGCCCAAATTTGAATTCCATTGTCATCCCATGTTATTGTTCTCCATGAAATGTGTACGCTCCTCATCTTTTCAACTCATCAAAACCATCATAGAACTGTAAACTGTTGCAGCCCTCCATTGTTCAAAAATCCTTTCTGGGTTGTCCTCTGGGCAGCTTGCCATACAGAAATTATGAAAAGAAAGAATTGCCTTTGGAGTTTCTCCATCAGCAAGGGTTTCGTTGTCATCAAAACCAGAAATAGATATGTTGGTTCTTGGAGCAAATATTATTCCTGCAGTTTCATCTCAATACTGCTGTATTACTTTCATAAATATGTAGTGCATATGTTTATGATGCTCTTAACTGTAGGGAATGAACTGTTAGTTCTCTAGAGACCAAATCTGAACATTCTAGCTGAAATTATTTGCATATACTGTAATATTTGGGCCACAAATATTTATCTGTTGATTTTTCTAGCAGGAACTTGCTCTGGTTCCAGCTTTTTTGATACCTTAAGTTCTCATGAAATGTTTAAGATAAAAAATCTCCAGCCAGTTCATCCAAAATGTAGGATTTATCATACTCTTAAATAACCATAAATATGATGATTTATGTCTTTTCCTTAGATATATTAGGAGGTTTCTAATTTGGAAGCGTAAAATGGTGTTTTTCATTATCAATGACTTCAACACTTAATTTTCCATGCACACTTGGAAATCATAGTCTCTATCACATTTAACAGTGATATTATATCTCTTCTGGTGGGGATCATGAGAGTTCATCAAGTCAAAGAACTTTAAACACTGGTGAAATGTGCTATAGTTTTAATATAGCATTTCAGCCATTTGATGAATATTTAACAACTGTTCTTGAAGTAGCTATGTAGAAATTTGGGTGTCTTCAGCTTGTTGCATACAACACATCAAAACCTCTCCCTTATGGGGGGGTCAGTGGTTGTTTTCAGTAATACCTGTCATGAATCATTAGTTCTCCATACAATGAAGCTATGCCCTGGAAACACACTGGAAACAAGAGTAAGATGAACTTCCAAAATTCTAGGTACACTAGCAATTACCTAAGTCTGATAATATGACAACAACTGGAATGAAACATTTTGGTCACTTTTTATAGTCTTCATTTTCACTGGAGGTGAATGCTAACATATAACACACTAGTTATTTTTACAGTGAGAAGCCTCCTTGAACTAACACCTTTTTACAAAGTTGGTTTAGAAAAAGCTCTCTATTAATCATTATTCCCCATGGTGCACTCACATTGAAAAGGGTCTGTTCTGAAGAAAGAGAAGCTTCAGATTCTCTTGCTTTCTGCCTTTTTTCAAACTATTTATGACTCTAAACAACACTTATCCTCTAAACACAAACCACTTCCCTAACCCTTGGATTGTTTTTAATCTCTCTATATATCCCTTCCATTGCAGAGGTTATAGTCCTTAGCTCTTGCACAAAGCTTTGACCCTCTGGGATAGAAGGTGCTTTAGAATCAGGAGATATTTTTGTTCTTTTATTTGTTTTTTCATGGAAGACTTACATAAAAAAACAATACAGGAGAAGATATGAACACATTCATCTCCCCATTCCTCTTTCTGAAGTACAGAATCAGTGAAATGACTTGCTTTGTGTTTGTATTTACGTACATGGTCAGTTATGGGCAGCTTTCATTGGTTGATACACAATTCTATGTGTGATAAAACTATCTGACCCCTACACAAACTCTGGCATCAGTTCCTCTCAAGGTTGCATTCACACTCATCAAAAACTGACCATGTGTGTTGATAGCATCTCTTTCATGATATATCAGAAATCTTTCAGCAGATGTTTTCTCATATGCAGGTTCCTGACAATTTCAACAGAGTTATCACACATGATATAGAGTATATAAATGGTTTATTAAAGATGATGTATTTTATATATATTTTTTCCTAATGATCTGTCATAAATATCTATGTAATTATGGAAGTAACATTAGTATGCGTTTTCCTTGGTTCCTTTCAAGCTATAAAAATCCATGGGGAAATAAAAGTACTACCTACTCAGGAACTCTCTATGTTTAGGACTAGTAGTCACACTGAACTAAAATAAGAGTTTAGTGTGGAATATCAAAATTGGGAAAACTTGGACCAGTGAGTATCAGATATCAAATTTTACAAACAAAAGACCTGCTTTGTCAAAAAGAATTTTTCCACCACAGTATTATCTTTAGGCATGTGGAGGATTCAATGTGGATCTGTGACAGAAAATGAATCCATGCAATCCCCAAACTACTCTAGTCATATGGCAAGTGTCAGTTTTTGAGGATAAGGACAGACATCTCAAAGCAAGATGCTGACAAAGAGAAATGTTGTACAAAGGAGCTAACATATTAATATTCCCCTAAGTTGGAACATTACAGAGGCCAAAAGAAAATCCATGAGAATATCCCACTCCTGGGGCAGCCCTCTCAACCTTTGCTGACTCTGTCAGAAATTCAGCTCAGAATAAAAGAGAAGCAAGTTTGTTACCTCATCAAAACTAAATCTGACTCTTTATTTTCACATCTCTGATGCTAAGCAGAAATTCAGGGACACTTAGTCAGTACATGTGATATCTGAGAAAACTCCAACGGAATTTCAGCAACAATGTCACATGCATGACAATGCCTAAAAGGAATTTAACAACTGATGTAAGAAAAATTAAGAACCAGACTCAGAAACCAAACCCCAATGAGATGCAAAACTCTTGTTTTGTTCTCATGCATAGTTGTACTACACTGATGTAAATTGGTTGTATTCAATGGAGTTACTCTTTAATTATACTGGTTATTTAGATGTGTTATCACTAAAAAGCTATACTCTCTGAAGATGATGCTTGTATCAAACCAAAACCCCATACCTGCACACCCCTGAACTGATACTTGCACTACGAAGCCATCTCTTAAAATGTATATTTCAGTTATTGAGTTATATTTTATTTCTGATATCTGGCCAACATAGTCTGGCATTTATTGGATGTTTTTATTTCATGTATATTAACTTTTTCATTTGAGTGCCTTTAAGTTTTCTTACCTTTGCTTTCCTTATCTCCCCCAGCTTTTCCTTTTATATTCAGGCATCCAAGCAGTTTCTCCCCAGTTTGCCACTCTAGGCATTGTCCATCTTGCATGAATTCTGCCACTGCTCCCTGAGGCACATAATTCTCCCTGTCAGCTTGCCTCATAGACCAAGCAATTCAGAAGCTGATCTCAACCAATCCTTACCTCCCAACTGTTCATTTTCATGACAGACTTGGAGTATGCTGAAGCACATTCTGCTATTTTCTTCTTCTTCATCATCCTACTGCATGGTCAGAGAGGAAACTGGGACTTCTTTTCAAACTGGACAAATATTTCCAGCAGGGCATACCTCCACTCCACAAGGCAATGCTTTGTTTCCAGTAATTAAACCAATGGAATTCTATTCAAATATATTCTCAGGAATGCAGCCTCTCCAGTGTTGATTTCTTGCTATACCCCTGTTTTGATTTTAAACATGATTTACCCAACTCTAATAGCAGTATGTCTATGTAGGACTGTATTACACTACATATCCAATGAACTTGTCTTGGGGAAAAAAAGTACTGTTTATTATTTGTATTAAAGTTTTGTATGGTGAAACAAAAAAAACCCACAACCTTAAATATGTGGGCTGTCACAAATCTTGGCAGGATTATAAAATACATGAAGAATTGAATTAGAACTCAGAATGATCATAATCAGCAGGAGAAATGGGCTGCAACTGATAAGAGTAAATTCAATAGAAAAGTAGCAGAAATACCACATTAAAAAGAAATCACATGTGGAAATCTAAAATGGAGACATGGATGAATCAAGCTGAGCCTGAATAAAGGCATGAGGTTAAGCAAAAAAACAAATCTCATTTTGAAGTATATTAAGAAAACGGCTGTAAACAAGAAAGCTGAATATTTCCTCTCCCCTTAACAACAATAAATCCTTAAAACAAAAACTGAATATTATTTGTAATGTCCACAAAGTCTCCTTCATAAAGAGTATGCATTGCCCTCAGAAACTATCTTCCTTTCTTATTTGATAAAGCAAAGAAAACATAGGTGATCTGAATAGTATCTGTAGGATATGTGGAAAGTAAACCTTATAATAGTCTCATTTTGTCTTGTTTTGGAGCTGCTTTATAAACCTCAGAAGTTGAAGCAATTACAGAAACTACACAAAGTTATAGGATACTTAGATTCTGTGATAAAAGAAAGCAAATCCGATCTGCTTATAAAATGAGATCTATAAAAGAAAGATTAAAGAAACTGGAATTGTTTGATCTAGAAAACTGAAGGCTGGTTTAGACCATAATACCAGTTTTCAAATGCATAAAGGATAGCTACTGAGGGGACAGGAACTAGTTGTTTTCCAAATCACTGAAGAGCAGGGCAGAAAAATGACGTATTTAATTTTCACTCAAGCAGGTTTGTGTGAAACACTGAATTATCTTATTCTGGAAGCCAAGCTATAAAACTGACAGAGTAATTTATTATTCAGCACAAAAAGAGGAGTATTTTAAAAATCATGTCCATTCGCTTCTACTGGACTCCTTGTAAAATAAAGTGGAATTAAAATGAGAGTGTGTATCAAAGCCTGGTCCCACTTGAGCTATTTGCCTTGCTGAGATATGTCTCTAGAATTATCCCAATTACATGGTAAAAGTTCATTTTTTTCCCTTGGTCAAATCCCCAGTAATCTTGTAAGTTTGGTAGGAATGCTGAAGAAAGAAAATTCAAATTAAACTAACAATCATTTTGTGAAATCAGAATGCAATTTGAAGCAGAAGTTCAAGATACACTTCAGTAAATCAAAAGGAACTAGATAGTTTAATGCAGTCTCACACTGGGATAAAAATAAAAGGAAAATACAAAGGGAATCTCATCACTTTGATGTGAGAGAAATATAAACTTCTACCAAAAAAAATAGCATACACATTTTCATGTAAGTAGTGAAACCGTAAATGACATATCCACCATTGTGATAGCCCACACAGGTAAAATTACCTGTACTGCTGCAAAAAATAATAATATATTTATTATATTTCAGTATAAATGAACTTGAAATGTTTGTTAAAATTATCTTTTAATCTCTTTCTTCTTCTGTCACTGCCTGTTTCTTCTCCTTATTCTTTTTGTCTTCAGTCCCTGTCTGCCTATACTGAACTCTTCCTGGCAGTAAAGAAAAAGATAAATCTTCAATCCAATTCTGAGCACAGAGAGATTTTCTGATCAGGCTTATATTTGGCACAAGGTAAGTCCAAAACAAAAGGGCAGACAGAAAGATGGCTTAGCCTCTTACTATCCTGAAGTCTGACTTCTGAATCCCAGGTTGTTAGGACTTCTTATTGTCATATCACAAAGCAGTCTGTAAGAAGAATAGCAATTACGCACGAGTGCAGCAGCAACTATTGATCTGATGATGGGAAGGGCTACTGTGTCCTGTATGTCATGTAATATTTAATGTGGTTAGTTTATTTCTTTTTTATTCTACTTTTCTGAATCAATTATACTTCCCCTCTACCTGTGTAATCTGTTCATTATGCTCACCAGTGCACATCTTCTTGATGCTTCCCATTCAGCTTCAGGATTTACCTATGGAAGTACAGCTCTTTGCTAAAAGGAGTCACTACCTCAGCAGAGAAACTAATGAAGTCTGTAGAGAAACTTCTAGCAAATGGTTGTTAATTTAAGGAAAGAGAGACCAAACTATGTTGCTCTTCTTAGTGATGCTTTCTCATGGTAAATCATGTTTGTTAATAAGTATTGACACTTGTTTACTGACTGTTCAAAAACAATAAAGAAACAAAATCCAACAAAAATGAACAAACACCACCACCCTCCAGCCCTAAACAGGTCAATCTCTTCTATCCAACTTTTACCCATAATTTATGGATATGAATAATCCCATTTAAATCTCAAATTGCATTAGCAATTAAGAACTAGCTTAATATCTACAGCCTTGGATAGCGGCACCTGAGTCATTGAATCCAACAGGAATGGCTAAAGATGGAAATTCATCTCGCCACACTGCATATTTTAACAGTTCTGCATCTAATCTAAACTAGTTGTGTAGTTTCTGTCTTCTGGAGAGAGTTAATGGAGAGTCTTTTGTGGAGGATACTTCATTTGTCTCCAGCAGAGACACTTGAGGCTGTTTCACTATCACTTGAGTTGAACCTAAGAACAAGCTGCTGCTGGAAGGGTTTCTTCCTTCTCCTCCCACCTTTCCCTGTGGGCTCCTTGTTCTTGTGCCAGCAAAAGGTTTTAGGCAGCCAGTTTGAGCAGCTTGAAAACTAATCACTGTTCTGCTGGGTTAGCTTTAAATTGAACCTCTTCCCTGGAGCAGTGAGAATTGATTCTGGAGCCAGGGGAAAGGGTAAGTCTGCCCAATTGTTGGCAGTAGCCTTCAGTCAGGCTGGCTTAAAATTGTATGCCATAGTTGCTTAATTAATCGGTTTTGTTAATTATGATTTAAGATCGTGCTGTTTCTGGCAGTGATGATTTTTTTTTCAGTCTCCTTCTTGCCTTTGCTGCTTCCCTAATCCTGGGCTGTAGCCTTGTGGAAGCAGGAAGGTGGCTAGGAGACATCCATAAGTGTAGTCAGATCAACAAGTTGTTCAGTTCACTCCACAAGGCACTGAGTGTTACCTCCAAAAACCAGGAGAGAGATTTTAAAGGACTGGTTAAAGAGTGGAGTGCAAAAAGTGCAGGATCATAACTTCCAGTGGAAATCTAGGTTGCTATTAGCTTCTGCTGATAACAAATACTTGAGGTGGTTTATCTGAGTTTTTTGTGGTATGACTCCCCTCCCACATTACAAAAAAGGCTGTCATATAGTGCTTTAACTTGCTTTTTCTGTGTCTTCAAAAAGAAAAGAAAAGAAAATCAACACAACAACAACAACAAAAATCTTCTTTACAGTCAGAATTTGGGAAATAAATTGCCTCTATCTTTCTCTTATCCTTATTTCCCCAGCAACCATAAAGAGGTAAAAGAAGAGTTTATCTCATGTCTTTTTTATTTTAATGTATAAACAACTTAAGATTGCAGATATTAACAGACAGTGACTAGAGATAAATATCTTCATCCTCTTTCATTAAATAAACCAAGTCAGGATATCACAGATCTGTTGTCATGTAGAAAATGTTTCCCTGTCTCCATGTTAATATGATTTTAATTTCCTAACTTTACTGATGGTTTCTGATAGGATAACATTTTAAACATGTCCATAACTAAAACTGCCTTAATATTTCCACAGTTGTGTCAAATGTGGAATAACAGAGCTAACACATTGAAAAGGATTTGGGGAGAAGAAGCTTATGAGCTGAAGAGTGGTTCACAGAGTTCAGTCCAAAGGAGTGAAATGTAGTAATGAACTCAGCACTGATAATATTCACTGGCAGAGGCTACTCTCTAGAAGGAAATGCAGTGTATTACATGGGCTAAGGAAAAGGATTTTGCACTCATCTGTGAAATATGTAGATGCAAAACAGAGCAAATAAGATCTTTGGCTGCATTTTCAGAAGGATGTTAAGAAGTGGTTTCTTAGCAGTTGGATTTTCAGAAGATAAATCAGGATTTTTTTAAATTAGAGGAATTCTCCTACTGAGAGTTCTCAGGAAAGCTGGGTTTAGTTATGACAGAAATGCTCTATGTGATTTAGGGCAAGCCACTTAAGTAAAAAAAAATAAAGGAAAAAAATTGAGTCTCAGTTAAGAGCTCAGTTCCATTTCTATTATTTATATATATATATAAAAATACTTACTTTCTCTAACTCTTATTGCCTATTTTAAAATACTTACTTTCTCTATTTCTCTTTCTCTTACTTTCAATATTTTCGTATTTTTAAGTTTCAGCTTGCAGCTTAAAAAGGAAACCAAAAGATATGCAAAAATATACTTTTTTTTTCTTCTTCCATAAAGACCTTGGTGTTGGTCTATTCATGTTTTCTGATAAAAAAAACCCAACATGTGACCTTTACAACTATATTGTACTTTTACTGTGATGCTATGGTTCTTCCTAATTTCCTTGATGTAATTTATTTTTAGATAAGACTTTATGGTGTTTAAAGTTGTAGAATAAAAATAACAAAAGTACTTTATGCCCTCATTGTCCCAGAGGGATAGGTTCCTCATCCAGATGACACTTTATCTCCTTGCAAGGTCAACTTAGAGACTTTGCAGCAGACAAAGTAAATGAGAATAGCAAGCATAACCCATTTATACTTAGTCGAGTAGTACCTGTCGGCCTGCATTGCTGTAGTCATTATATCAGTGATGTGAATTATATTTCTCTTGTCTGAAAATGTCTCCAAAGACACACTGTGTGTGTCAGAGTGGAAGAAAGTGACTTGTGCACAGAGCTTTTTCATAGACACCACAGGAAAAAAAAAACTAAATCCCCAAACTAATTCCTGGCAGCAAGCTAATCTTTGTTAAGCATTACTTGATATCTGCTTTACTAAGCATTAATGACTCATTAGAAAGTTTATTTCTGTTAGAGAGAGCACTCTTACCATCCATCAAGTGGCATATTGTAAATAACTACAAAGAGTGCAGTCAAAAAGATCATCAGATCTCTTCCCACCCTTTGTTGGAGCAATAATCTTTAGTAACAACAACAGGATATCTACTAACCACATTGACTTTTTTCTTTTTTCAGATCCTCAGGCAATATTTGCTTCTTTTTCTATCCCTTGAGAGATGCAGGAATGCTCTAGGCACTGGGCAAGTCAAGAATCCCTTCTGCTATTTGTTCAAGTGCATTTTCATTGAGAGATTTTCCTTTAATAAAAATAAATAGGCTGTTTCACGCCAAAAGTGATCTTATTGACAGATCCTAAAAATGTTAAATGAGCAACCTGTTCTGTAAATGTTGCTTTTCTAATTTAAAA
Organism: Bucco capensis; assembly: GCA_013396975.1. Taxonomy (NCBI): domain Eukaryota; kingdom Metazoa; phylum Chordata; class Aves; order Piciformes; family Bucconidae; genus Bucco; species Bucco capensis. The sequence goes on from VWZO01015556.1 coordinate 116,508, forward strand.
TCATTACAGCACTGGAGCATTGACATGGTGTTATTTGTTATAATTTCTTGTTTGGTTAGTGCAAGTTATTCCTGTGATTTCTTCGATTTTTGCTTTATTTAAAATCATTAGCACAGCATTTACATTTATATTTACAATCCTCACAGTGAGCCAATACATGGATATGATGGAAACCAGTACTGGTTTAATATTGGGTTTGGCATTTACTGAATTATATCTTGCAACTTTTCAATATTCAACAAATGCATGTTTCCAAGTTAGTTCTATAATAGATTTTATATTTCTCTTGGTATTCAGCTATTTCTATTTTTTCCTGTGTTAATTCATAACACATATAATGAAAAATGAAGCAATAGGCATGAAATATAGTGAATAATGAGGTGATATAATTCATGGATAATTGGAAAGTTACATTTTAGTATAAAAATCCTTGGATTTTTAAACTTTTCTATGTCTCCAAGAGAAGTCAGAAATTGTGGAGGAGAAGAAGAAGGATAATTATGTGCAAGCAGGAAAGCACAGAGAGTTTGGTAAAGTTTATGCTCATCTTAATTCTCTTGCTGTTCTCTTCTGCTTCAAGACATTTCTAATTCAAACCTCCACTTCATCCCCCTGGAGTGTCCAGAAGATTTCAACTTCAGTCTTCAAAACATGTGTTTTAGGAAGAATGTGTTGGCTTTGTGTCTGGTGCAGTTCTGGTAGCAGGAAAGGAGGCTGCTACTGGCATAGTTCCTGTAAGAAGCTTCAAGAAACTCCCCAAGCTCCAAGCTGGACCCACCTCTGGCCAAGGCCAAGTTAATCAGCACCTCTGGGATAACATATTTTGGAGGGGAAAACTTGTTGGATGGGTTCTCTTGTTTTGGGAATTCTTTTTATTTTTGGAAAGAAGTGGGAAATAAGAGAGATACTTAGATCAGTGAGGAAGGAGAAGTGCAGTGGAGCAGTGATTCCCATTTGGCTCACAATGAGAAGGTAGGCTAAGACCCTGTAGCCCTCAGACATCAACAGAAGAGAAGAAACTCAATGGAGAAGGGGAGAAAGGGAGAAGAGACTCACCTCCTGCCCATGAAGGACCCCATGCTGGAGCAGATGGCTGCACTCAAATAAGTCTGTGTCTCTGAGAGAAGCCTACACTGGAGTAATGCATCACTCAGAGGTTTGTAGCCTGCAGAAGGGCCCCAAGCTGGAAGAAGTTCATAGAAGACTGTCTCCCATGGGGAGGGATGCTATCTTGCAGCAGGGAAGGATGTTTTCCCCCTGAGTAAGGGAGTGACAGAAACAACATGGGAGAGAGAGACTGGGACTGTCCACAACCCCCATTCCCTGTGCTGCTGAAGGCGAGGAGGTAGCAGAGCTGGGCTCAAGAATAAGAGAGGGGTAGGGGGAAGGTGTATTTAAGATCTGGTTGCATTTCTCACTGCCCTACTCGAAATCTAAACATTAGGTCTTATCACTGCTAGAGGCAGACACTGTCTGTGAAAACACACTGTTAACTTCACAAAGTGCAGTTACTTAGAGCAGCTTTAGCTAAAAAGTAAAATCTCTGAACAGACTTAGTTCTGTTCTAACCCAAAGCAGGGCAATGCCCCAGCAATTAAGGCAAGGTCTTGTACATTTATACTTTCACCAGGAAGCTAGTTGTTTCAACATCCTCAGCCACCTCTCACTGAGATGTACAGAGAATGAAAATACACAGGTCACTTACAAATTCAGTGGAAGGCAGACCCCCTCCCCTTCCATCCTGTGTTGGAAAGACCTTTCTGAGAGCCTGAGGGTGTTTACACACTGCCACCTGCTGCTTTTATCTCCTTGATCTGAGTTTGCTCTGCTCCCAGTAGGGCTGGTGATCTGCTCCTCTCTGCCTAATTCTGCTCATCCTCCTGCAGTTTGATCCAGAGCCCAATGGACTCAGAGACTCCTAAGACTTCCTTTGGCTTCAGTGGATTTTGAAGTCTGCCAGATACATAATTAATTTATTTCAATGGGCTATGAATCAGGCTTTTTGTACTGCCAGATGTATAATTAATATTTCAGGATGGATTCCAGGTATCTTGCTGTTTTGTAAGGTTCTTCCTACTGCCTCAGCTCCTGTCCCCCATGTAGCAAGGTCATAAATTAAATTCTTATATTCTTAAGTCAACAAGCAAATCAATAAAATGAATAAAACTGTGATTTGATGCTTTTAAATACCTATCAGTTACAAAGGAAAACATCTCACAGGACACCACGATCTCAAATACTATAGCATTTTCACCCTGAAGTTTCCAAATAAGGGTTATTTTTTCATCATCTGATACAATACATTTTTGACTGCAGTTTTACCTTTCTTTATATCTTGAGGAAGAATTTAAAGTAGTTTATGCATGAAAAAGCACAGGTGAATTTCCTGAAATATTCTGCTATCACTCCTTTTATGCATACATCTTTTTTACATCTATGATTACAAGTGGACAAGTGAGACAGCTAGAGTATTTCATTCTTTCACAAGGGCTTGTCTTGAAATTAAATACATTCCTTTTCTATTCCCATGCAAGCAGCTTTTGCTCCCTTTGAAGTCTCACACAGGCTACAACATCAGCTTGCCATATTCTAGCCTGTTAACAGACCCTCACTCTTCAAACCAGTACAGCCTGTACTCTGTGACTCCCACTGTTATTTCTAATGCATCCTCTCACCTTTTATGCTCTAAGGCAAACATCTATTTTCCCCTGAGGATCAGTTTTAAACCAGAATACATTGCCTGCTCTAGCTTTATGAATTCAATGTTGATGTAAAATAAGCACGATCTTCAAGGAGAGAAAATAACTTGCCTGTACACTGATTTTATTTCATACCATTGGTCCTGCTGTGTAAAAATGAATGGGTATTCAGGACCTCACCAAAATAATATTTTCCTTTCACTCACCTGTCTGTCTTTTGGTTGAATGACCCCATCTGTGGTTTCTTTATTTTTTAGGTCCAGATCAAACCACAATATTTGCAGAGCTGTGCTCCCAAGTTTCAGGAAGCATTAGAAAAATATGTAGTTTTGTATTTTGATTCCATTGATGAGTGTTCCTGGTTCCTACATAATGAAAAATTGTATATAAGAGTAACTTGGAAAACAGTTCTGATGAGCCTTAACAGTGTGATCAACTTAAAAGGAAATCTGAACAAAAGCTTTGAAATTCACTGCAGGAGTTTGCTTTCCAACAGTAACTTCTTTTTGAGTTTCAGAAGGAAATCATGAACTTGGTAAATTAAGTTCATTTCTACAAAAATTGGTCATTTTTATTTAATGAGGGCAGCTCCTAAGCAATTCATGATCATCTTGATGAAATTCAAGAGCTGCCTCATGAATCATCAAGTTTTGAAAGAGAGAGAAGCAAGAGTGGATAAAAATAATTGTTGTTCAGTAATACTACGATCATACTAACTACAGGGGGTACCATACAGTTACCTATCAAAAACTGGGAAGTCATCAAAAGATTGTCAGGCACTTAAGTTTGCCAGTTTTGTTTTCAAATCTTTTGGCAGTTCCTATTAACTTGTGGGTTGTTTTTGTTTTGTTTTTTTTTTGCAGATCTTTCCTTTTAATAGACAATATACATTCAGAGCTGTTACTGGTGCTTGAGGAAGAATCCCACCCACTACTGCCTTTTCTCTAAGCTTTAAAGAAAAGTTGTTGACACAGTTTGGCAAAAAACACTTAGTCTCTTAGATATCACTCTGCTTCTGAATAATCTTTGTGGTGTAGAGATCAAAAGGGAAGCTTTCATCACACATCTGGAATTGGACTCTAATCAGTGTAGGAGTTCCATAAGCTCCAGTGCAAGACCTTTTCATTTTCCTCATGTGAAGATCAATTAGATCAGAAGCTTTTCAAAGCAAACATCAGATTCTTTCAGTGTTTACTGTACTAAACAATGCAAAGCACCACAGTTTTGTCTTCAGGAAAACAAACTGTAATTGACATGTTTGTCTCAGAGTATGGGAAGATCAAAACCAGCGAACTACTTTCCCTGCTCGATTATGCAAACTGCATCCCAACTACACTAGCCATAGGAATCCTGTGGATCAAGATGAATGCAGAGGTGTTAGATGCTCTTTTAAACTGTCACATTTTTTATTTCCAGTGTTACTGAGGCAAAAATAGTTTGTCTTCTCTTTGATTTTAAAAAGGCAAAGTGTTTTTTTTCCTCTGTGGTAACATAGCTTGCTTTATTTATCTCCTTTCCCGCTCTTTTTTTCCTCTTTTTGTTTGTTTGATGATGGGGATTTTTTTGGATGGGGTTGAGGTTTTTTTGTTGTTTTGTTTGGTTTGGTTTTTAGCATACATGGACAGGAAAGGTCTAAGGAAAAAGATGCTGTGCCAGAGTTTTGCTAAATGACATCTTTGAGAGGAAATATAGCTCCATCTTTTCTCTTTTCCCATAAGCACACAATTGTTATTAACCATGTATGATGAGGCACTGTGTGGCAGGAATACTTACCATAAATAATATCAATTGCACAGTTAGAGATCTTACTCAAAAGTTATTTGTAGATGATAGAATCTTTCCATTGATTTTAAAGGGTTTGGAAACAGGCCTTTAGCCTTGATTTTTGTTGTTGTTCATGAATCATTCAGAAACCAATCCTGATGTCTAGCTCTTTGTAAGTATTGGACAAAGAGTTTGACAAACAACTTCTGGTCTATAGGCTGTTTCCAAAATGTTAACCTAGACTATTCAATGTTTAATAATCATGATGTGTTATTAGTCATCTACATCATCATGATACTACTTCTTCTCATTAAAGGACTGGAACTATTTAAGCTACAGCATCTATGCATTTACATTTTTACAATGGAGCAGATCATAGCTGTAGTACATGAATGAATAATGAATAACAAATGTTGAATAGTGAATAATGAGTAGTAAATAATTTATGCACCCTGGTAAGATTTATTTTTTTTTTAAACAAATATTCATTCCTGCTAATATCTGTGCCACTTTGGAACTGGGAATATTTTCACAGATGTTTGGCAGCTGTGGAATCACAAGTGATAGTTTGAAACATACAGTACTATCTTTAGTGAAAAATAATACCTTTTTTATGAGCATAGGATATATGTCTACACTATAAGAGAAAAGAAACTACATTATTGATAGGAAGACTGACCAAGGGCTTTTTTTACTTCATTGCTTTCCATCCACCCAACAACACTCTGGACCTAAGAGAGTAATTATGTGCCATATTTTCTTCTTGACATCTTCTGAGTTAAAGGTGTCCTCTGATTCATCATTCTAGTACCCAGGCTATTCCTCATTAGCTTAGGAGAATCAATACAAATATTAAGAAATACAACAAAGAATCCTTTAAATTACATATCTTTTGAGTCAATCGCATAAAAAAAAAAAATAAGCATCTCTCAAGATTTCTCAGTCTCTTACATATCCAGCATCACTACTTTGCTGTTTTTTCTTTTACAATTGTAGCTGCTTTTAGGATTTCCTTTCTCTAGTTACTCTTTTCAGTTTGTTTTTTTTTTTTTTGTTTTCCTTTACTTTTTATCTTAGGTCTTTGGATCTTTTGATTATATTTTTATCTCCTCACTTTTCCACTTGTTCATTTCTTTCTCTATTTTTTTTTTAATTTCATTGCATTTAGTCATCAATCTTTTAAATTTCCCTGTTATTTTCTTAGCAGATTCTTTAATATTTCCAGTTAGCACTCACTTGTATTCAGCTTCTTTCTTTGCCTGTCAGTCCTTTTCCTTATCACATTTCTTATTTATCAGCCAAGTTGCCTCTCACAAAAGGCTGGCATGTAATTCTGCTCTACACAGAACACTTATGCACAACACATTATCAGTTGTATCCTTCTAATGCTCACAGATATTTTTTCCACCCTTTTCTGCTACAATTCTTGAATTTCTCATTTTGGGTAACTCTCTAATCTGATCCAGGACTAATTTCCAATAAATTTTGCCTGGCACCTTCTGATTCATAAAGCTATTCTTTTTCTAAGTGTATCACTCCTAACATAAACTCAGAAGCTTCCTCCAACTATCACTTCACACATGTTCTGACAATTAGAACAAAGAAAGATTAATTAAAAGAGAATGACTCAGAACTAATTCTCAACTCCAATCAATGGATGGCTTAGTGAGAAACCACTGCTGTATATTTAGAGATATTTGATATTAAATACATCAGTCCTGTCCATTAGACCTCATTAAATCTCATTAGTAATGTGACAACACACAAAAAAATCTTTTAACTCTCTATTTTTTCTGTGTCATGGTCCAGTGCTTTCTGACTGTGATTCTTTTAAGTCTGGCTGGGATGGAGTTAACTTTCCTCATAGCATAAATGTTGTGCATTTAGGCTGGATCCATTTGGAGTCTAAAAAGGTTGGGAGACTCTTCCACTACATGTCCATTGCAACCTCATGACTTCAAAAGAGGACTTCATGAACTGAAAGAAATAAAACACTTAGAAAAAAATGCAAACTTAGAACTTAATTACTAACTGTGTAAAACTCGTGGAATTTTGGAGAAGTTTTGCTGGCTTATAGAAATAGTAAATTAGATCTTCCCCTGACAAAAGTCATGTTCCTCTTCTGTACATCAAATAACATATAAGGAAGGTGAGACTTTTTTTCTTCTTTTTAGAAATGAATGAAATCATGTTTTACTTAATTACTGTCAGAACAGACATGCTTTTTTTGACTGTTAGAAAAAAAAATCTATTAAAAAATCTATTAAAAAAATCTATTATATCTTAAATTGATAATATTATATCTTAAATTAAATTATATTATATTATTATAATATTATATCTTAAATTGATTTCCCAATCAGAAACTTCCCCAGTTACAGCTACCATGATTCTAGAAAAAATGAGATATTACTTATAATTTTACCTACTCTTCACAAAATAATAAATAAAAATATATGTGTGTATATAAAATATTTGCTTAGGGCAATTAGAAAGCAGAATTGTACAAAGCTGTTTCAGGCTTCATGGTTCACTAACCTAGACTAGACCTTAAATCCAATTGTCTTAAATCAACATAAATTGCAGAGGAGAACTTCTAGAACTTGTTTCAAAGTGAGATTCAGAAAACACACAGAATTTCTAGGTGTTAGAGGGTGATAATGCTTGTTTTGTATATAGTTTTATTATGAAATAGTAGTTAAAACAAACCCCTTTCCTTCTAGTCTAAGATTTATCTCTTTTGTGTCTCCATGACTTAGCAGAATTGGATCCCTAATCTCCTGTAAAATTGTACCAGTACCTTCCATTGCCCATATAAAATTAATAGAATTACACCAGCAAATCCACTAATAAAAACACTAACGAGAATATGCAAAAACCAGACTGTGACCATTACAAAATATGCAATTTTTTTGCCATCAGCAGAGAAAAGGAGATATTTTTTGCTGTGTTAAGTGTATTTAGAGTGGTGCAGAGGTGACTGCCATCAATGGAACTTCAGCATATGCTTACAACTAAGCTCCAGTGCTACTTCAGAAGAGAGGCTGAAAAAGATAATTAAACAGAAAGATGTTCACTAAATGTAACAACAACAACAAAAAATGACAAGAGGCTCCTCTGCCCATTTCAGTGTGTAACACAGGATAATAAATTGTGATTCCTACTATGATTATACATGTGAAATGACACCAGTGGCAATAATCAATGGAATATATATATATCACCACCATTATACAGAGAGGTGCTGTGGCTTTCCAAGCACAACACAGGTTGATGTTGAGCATTCACCACTAATCTCCTATGCCATTCTCTTTCCCTAAGGATAAGTGTAATGCAAATTGACCTGGAGTAGACACAGACCATCATTGTCTACAGAACACTGCTTATAGCTATGCATTGTTCTTTTAGCTGTATGTAAATTTATGGTTGGATTTAGTTGATAACAGGCACNGTTGATAATGAACCTTTTGAAATATATCTTCTGACCACCAGTTGCTCCTTTGCTGTAATTCCACCTGTAAACAGATCTGTGGGCAGTTTTGTATTGCAAGTATTGAAACTATTCCTATGGACTAGATCTTGAAGGTGCTGGTGTTGAACATAGAAAGGTCACAGGAATAGTTGTTTTGACCAATTGAGGACTGAATAAAAGCTGTTAGGGAATTTTATTGCTCTATGTATTTTTCATAAAGCTTTAGAAAATTTCTGTGCCAGTAACTTTAAAATATTACTTGTTTGATTAAAGAAAGACCATTTAAGTCAAACGTTAATGTTGGAGTTGAATCTGGTGAGGGATGTCAAGCACAAAAAGGCTTTTTATATGTATTTTTATATATATTTATAGATATATTTATATATTTATATACTTCAAGTATATAAATAGCAAAATGATGACTAGGGAAAATGTGGGCTCACTACTGAGTTGGGGCAGAAGTCCTGGTGACACAATGTGAGGAACAGGCTGAGGTACTGACAGTCTTCTTTGCCCCAGTCAGCACCAGTAAGACTGTTCTTNCTGGAGTTGAATCTGGTGAGGGATGTGGATGTCATGCACAAAAAGGCTTTTCTAATACATGAAGAGACTTGTCTAGATCCACTTTAATCACATGATCTACCCCANGTTGGGGCAGAAGTCCTGGTGACACAATGTGAGGAACAGGCTGAGGTACTGACAGTCTTCTTTGCCCCAGTCAGCACCAGTAAGACTGTTCTTTGGAAAGCAAAAGTCCTGGACACAAGGAGGAAAGTTTGGAACAAACAAAGCTTAAAGACTTGCCTAGATCCACTTTAATCACATGATCTACCCCAGCTGATAAATCTAGTCCTTATTTTATAGCACACATATCACAGATAGTCGAGGCATTTCGAGACAATGTACCAGAAACATTTTAATAGTCATTGATCCTAATAGTTTAAATTGTTTCTCTGCAGAAATCCTGTCATGATTGACATGATCCAGGTCTTAAGGTTTTAATTTACCAGAACAACTTTCTCACTGAAAACATGCAAGTTGTGATTAATTAACTTGCTACTATATTGATGTCAAAACACTGAAGCAAAACATATGTCTTCTCTAAAACCTTTCCAGACTAAACAGTGTGGATATTTGAGGTAAACTTGATCCTATGCTCTACAAAAAACTGCCAATAGTAAAATCTTTAGCTATTTAGAACACATTTTTTGAACAAAAGCAGTTAATTCTAAGCTAAACATCAAAATCTACTTTGTATCTTTAACTTCTAGGGAAAAGAATGGTTTTCATGGCATCATAAAATGCAAACATCAGAGTTAAATCTCATTTTAAATGTTAATAGTTGACTATTCCTTGAAATAATCGATCACGAATATATAAATATTGTATAAATAATTACTATAGATCTCAAAAATTTATCCAAGTCACAGTTTAAAACACATTTATCCAATATTGTGGGAATATTGATTGTACAGTAGTTATAATCCATCTCAGACTTATCTTGACTCAGATAAGCTAGAATACTGGACACAAAAATATCCTTCCTTACTTAATTGTTCTATATCTTTCCTGTTTTACATTGCCCCAGTTAATTATGTCCAAGACAGACTTGTTACAGGGAGAGAAAGATCTTAGAAACATAGGCTGAACCCATCAAAGTCTTTTATTCAGCCTATTTAGCAATAGACTCAGTAGTCATCTAACTGGGTAGGAGTTGAGCTTCTGGTTGCTGCAATGAGTAGTGTATTTATTCTTATATAGACCAACACTCTGCTTTCCTGAGCCTTTCTTAAGTTCTGATGTTGCACACCTGTCTTAATCCCTGTGTCCTAACTAGTCTAAAAGCCATTCCCAGGTGGCAGCTTCTAAGGTAAGGATCTATGTCTTAATTTCTGTATCGTCTGAATAAATTTGTCCTCAATTATCTTGACTATTCTTATGTGGGCTCTTTGACTTTGTGTATGCTATTAAAGCATACTTACACTCCAATAAGCAGTCTGTAAAAAAATGTATAATTGGATTCTCTGTGTGTTGTCTCTCATTAACTCTGTCTTAAGTGTACTCTGTTGACAAGTTCTTAAAACAAAAACCCCAAAAACCTATTCTGACAGTCAACCTTGCAAATTCGTCCTCAGATCTGCAAGTCAAATTCTGGCACTATTTAAATTCTACAAGTGGAGCTTTGCTAATAATGTCTTGATTATTAGTGAGCACTGGAGAAAAAAAACAACAATCCCATACTAAACCTAGTTCATATTCTCACAGCTTTGTAGAGCATGGTGCTAAGAAGAATAAAACAGTAAGCATCCAATCAGTACAAAGAACATAGCTCTACATAAATAAGTGTAAATCATACTAATGGCATGGGGAAATGCAATATTTAAATGTAAAAGAGGTGTCATTTTAAACATACTCAATTTCAGATAAAAAAATAATAAATAATTCTTTTGTGATTGCTTTGTAATGCTACCTCACCTAAGTAATAAACTACCCTGTGGCATTACAGAAAATCCTGATTTTTGAAAGAAAACCTGTGCCTGGGCAAGAGATTAATAGTAAAAACATTACTTTTTGTTGTATAAATTACATATGCAACGTTGCAAAACAGAGAGAAATGATGAGAGAGTGTTTGAACTGCAGTTTTGAACTTCTTTCTGGATTTTAAAGTGCCAGCTGCTTCTGGCAAACTCTAAGTAATCATCCATCCATCCATCCATCCATCCATCCATCCATCCATCCATCCATCCATCCATCCATCCATCCATCCATCCATTCTTCTCAGTCTGAGGTACAGTTAAGTCTAAGCCAACCCCAAGCACAGCTCAAAGCAGCACAAGGGCTCTGCTATTGTTTAACAAGAATCCCCTTGAGTTCTTTCCATTCTCTTTTCTTTCAGGTCTCTGGTACATTGTTAAGAAATGTTATTTTTTAATGACCATTATTATTATGACTATTATTATTATAAAACTAAGATATATCTGGGTTGAATATGTTTCCTTCTACACTGCACATACAAGCAGACAAATGATTTAATGCTCACAAATCTGTTCTAACATCTCTTAGGCACTTGGAAATGGAATTTAATGTTATCATTCCATTTATCCATAGAGATTTTTCTACCTTTATGTTGTGATTTATAATACCATACAAATAATGAATGAGTAATCCCTTCTGCATTTGTTACCAATCTTTCCACTGGGGTCAGTTATCAGAAGAGATTTTTATTCAGTTTTTTTTTGTATTAAACACTTCTATTGCAAGCACTGATAAAGTGCATTGGGAGGAATCTTGTATATCAATCTAGCTTTTTCCTCATTAGCCTCTGAGATTAAGAAGGTTTGTTTTTTTTTTCTAGTACTATGTTGTTATTTGCTGCACTGTCTATTAAATGCCCTTTTATTAAGTTTTATATCATGAATAATCTTTCCTTTTTCTAGTAGAGACAAACTGGAGTTATTTTCAGATTTCCCTTTAACTTGTCTCCTTATCAATCCTGGGAGATGTAGATTGAAAATATATTTTGTTTTCTCCAGCTATCAAACTAGAAGAATTTAAATTATAGTCACTTATTATTTTGTGGCTTAAAACTTACATTTACATAGTACCTGCTTTGGTTTCACATGCTCTGCCAATGCCAAAACTAGACTGGCAGTACTTACTAATGGCAGAAACCATAATTTCTTCTCATTAACCATCTTTCCTCCTCTCTATTGAAATGAACCAAAGTGAAACAAAAGCTCTCTTTGGGTGAAAAGCAGGCTGCACTGAAATCACTCACAAAACTGGTGCTAATCCCTGTAGAGTTGAAACTTGATCTTTGTTTCTTGTCATCCTGTTTTATTTTGTTGTGCCCAAAAGCCCTAATTCAAACTCAACAGAAATCAATGTAAACTTTCCTGCTGATTATCATTAGGCTCACAAAGTTCAATATTCTTTTGTGGATGCCATTTAATATTTTCCTTAGATGTTAGCCAACGAAATGTGTGGAGGAGGCAAGGTATATCCACTGAAGTTTGCATCCTAAACCTTAGGTTTTGGGATTATTTGATCTTGAAATATGAAGTGACTACAAGTGAAAGAGAATCACATGCATAATAATCTGAACAATGTACTCTATCTTGATTTGTAAGGGAAGAAGAACTCTGTAATATACTCAATTAAAAGGACAGTTGTGTTTTTTTTTAAATGGGAGGAATGTAAGTGCTCACACTGGGTTTGAGCAAACAGTTTAAAATGAATACTCTTTCTCTTACAATAGTATCCTGGGGCTTTTTACAATGGAAAGTTGTCACAAGCTGGCTTTTAAGTATTCTCTGAATTTCAAGACAGCCTGGCTTTGATAGCACATTAATTTTGCATTGCACTGATCTTAACATTGGATGTTTACTTAAAAACACATTCAGCTGTAATTTACAGAGAACTGACATAAGAACTGATTGTATCTTTTGTTGAGGCTTCTTTGTGCTCCCAGATACACCACTGAAATTAAATCTACATGAATCTCAGAGCTGCCTTTTAACTAGTATTACCAGATCAGGTTAGTGTTACTACTGCTCCAGCTGATAAGGATTTGTGGTTCTTTAGTTCTTTTTTTTTTTTGGATGCCTTTTTATTTTTATTATTATAATCAATAGATGTAGTAATTTAATCCCCAAGTGGTTCAATTCCCCTTGATCTTTAGCACAAATGCCTCTCCTTCTCCCTAGGAAAACAGTATTTTCTTAAGCAGACTTCAGAAAAATTCCACCTCTTTCTATCTTCAAGCCCCTGAGCGCTTTGCACCCACATGGATTTCCTATGGAAGTATAGTAAAATATACACAAGCACAGTGATGTTGTGCAATGCTTATCCATAACAAGAATCACTATTTTCCCCCAAATCCCTCAAATATGAAGAATGCTGTATCAGTAGCAGGGAATAGAAATAGGTGTGACACGAACTCTATGAACTTCCCAAAATACAAACTGCTAGGATGAATTCTGAGAAGTGTTTTCATTAATGGACTCTGAGGATTATGCATCATTAAGGCAGCAGAGAGGTTGCACAGTTAAACAATAAATAAAGCAGATGACATTTCAGCTGTACAACTGCCTCAAGCAGGTCCATTATGCTATTTGGGATCTTTAGTGCAAGAGGTAAGTGGTGATGGCACTCCACAATGGAGACAGAAAATAATATATGATTCAACCACTACATTTTACAGGTGCTTTATCAGCTGGCAACACAGAAATTGTGGATTGCAGTTCAAAAAAAAAAAAAAAGAAGTCTAACAAGCACAGCTTCTCAAGAGGAAACACTTTACTAAGAGCATCTGAGAGGTGCAATTGCACAGCACATTTTCCTTTGCACTTCTCTGAGTGGCCGAGTGCTGCCTCAGCAACTGTGTTTCAATGCAAGTTTTCTCCATTTCCTTCTGCTGCTTTGTTTGTTTGGATTTTCCTTTTCTTTCTTCTTGTTTTCCTAAAGTGGATACTCTGTCTTGCAATACTGCTGAAGGAACTACCAAAAATGTTAGAACAGAAGCCCATAGCTCTTGTTTGTATTTCAGACCCCAAAGGATGAAGTGAGCTCTTTCTGCCTGATTTTTAGTTAAGGTTTACTGAAGTGTTCATGGACAGGAGAAGAAAGTTGATCAAATGACACCCAAACAATGTTGATAAATAGTTTAATTAGGAATCAGTGGGTAAGTTCCTTAAACATCCTAAATGTGCCTAATGCCTACAATTAGATTCATCCATTTGAATGAATAAACTCCAAATGGATATTATCCTTTAAAGTCGTACATGGGTGTGGACAAAAATTGAATAAAGGAATATATTTTTCCTTATGATCTCTGTCTAGTGGTTGCAGTTGAGCAAGACACAGAATTCCTGTCTGAATGCAAAAGGATCTGCACACTTAATTAAGAATGGTCAAAAATCTAGGAAAGATCAAATATTAGTGTACAATTTCAACCTTCTCTTTTCAATTATTATAAGCAGGTTTTAATATGATATGCTATAACCTGACCAAGAATGTTTCTAATGCTAAGCATTCCAGTGTAATGTAAAATAAAAGAGCTTGACTATACCCATCTGGAAACAAAAATTTCCAATTTGGAACTATTTATGTATTAAATACTATAGCTCTGTTTCAGATTTTCTGGAATATTTATTTCATACTGCATTTAAAAACAAGATCTTGCTTCCTGAATAGTAGTAAAAATATTTAAACAGAAAGCTTTGTTATTTACAATAAATTGCTCTGTAAGAAAGCTAATATCTTTTAGTTATTAGTTATTTTATATGTTCCTAATAACAATATGTAGCCATTATTTCATATTCTTTTTTTAGCAGCACTTTATGAACTTTGATTATGGAGAAAAGCTGCATTACACAGCTGTTAGGATAGAAGGCAAAATATGCATTTCACAGTCTTCAGGGTTAATTAAGGCAAGCAGAATGTAATTACCTACTTCAAATTTGGCCAGGAGAATATTATAAGACATTCTATACAATTTTTAATGGTCAGTTTTGTTCAGGACCTTGTTTTTGTGTTCCATTTGAAAGATGACACCTCTGGCAATAGGGTTCCTTCTAGCATGATACATGAACACCACTAATATGGGGAAAAAAACATCACCTACTGTATCACTCACTAATAACACCTCCTTAAATACTTTAGAGGTCCATGGAGGTCTTCCTTCCATGTGTGTACAGACCAGACTGACCTCATTAGTTTAGGAGTTCTTGTGTGATTGCAGTTGAAACCTGTTTTTCTGCAGCGCTAGAGATGATTGCATTCTCTCTCTCAGTTAGCGCTCTGAAATGGAAGAGCACTCTAGAAATAAACCCTTCTCAGGACAATCTCTAGTTTGATTAGCATGGCAGTTCAGGGGCAAAGGTGTGCCAGGAGTACCTCTTTAATAACCCTCTGCAGTAAACACACAGCAGAGCACAAGAGGGAATAGAGTTGTCATCAGTGTTCAGGTTTTCCTCCCTCACACTGAAGGGAAAGGGTGACAAGGCTGTAATATTACAAGGAATGAATGGAGGTTTGAGTCTGTGAGCAGGAGAAGGGAGGTTATGGTGCCCTTGTGAGGCCTCAGCTGGAGTACTGTGTTCAGTTCTGGACCCCTCAGGATAGGNATATTGACCAGTATAAGGATGCTGCCTGCAAAGCTGAATTTTCTGCACCACCCTTAAGATCACTTGAATCTCTTTCAGTCTGTCTCCCTCTTGCTATCTAGCTGCTCAGTGGACAGTATATTTGATCCAAGTTTAGAGTTAAGTCAAGTCTTCAGCTGTATGCTTGCAGGTTTCTCTAAGTACACCTAGGCAAACCTAAACATATATACAAAACCTTTCTCTTTGAGCTAGTCAATAATTTTTCAGCTGAAAAGTTATTTCAATAACGAGTGTCCTTTTAAAGAAAAAGGGGAAAAAAAATTGCTTTTGATTATTATGATGACAATTTTCATAACATTTTCAGCTGAAAGATATTTCAACACTTTGGCTGAAAACATTAAACCAGCATTACCCACAAAGTTATAGAAATGCTTCACCTTTTTCTTTCTCTAAAGGGAAAACAGTAATCATCCTCTGAGTTCTGTCAATAGTTTGTTTTTTTTTGTTATAAAACTTTTGTGAAACATCTGAAGAGATGATTAAATGCTGTTTTTAGCATTGCCCTCCATAAAGGTCAAAATCTGCCTAATAGGATTTGTTTCCTGCCTTCCTATTCCTTCTTACCTCTTCTTTTACTTCTATCTAGGTCTGTTACTTTTCCTACACTTCCTTAGTCTTTGTAAACTACTATTACTATTACTATTTTACTTAAGGCATTGATCTGACAAAACCTTACTCATATTGGTAGGTTTACTCATATGGAAATATCTACTAAAGTGGATGTCTTTTTTTTTTTTTGTGACAGTAAATTTACATAGGTATTTGTGTTTATAAAATGTATAAAATTAGTATTTATAAAATGTAGAAATGATTTATCAAATCAATAACTTTGGACAGTTATAGATGAATTAGCAACAGGCTTGCCTTCTATAGTAAGTGTTTTTCTGTCAAACTGTTTTATTGTCCTTTCAGTCCACAAAACTTTAGTGCCATTCCCCAGGAGAAAGCCTTCAGCAAAGTAGAGACACTTCAGAGCACAGCTAGGTACAAAATACAGGAATTATGAAGCTGTCATAAATGTCAGAATGTATTGTAATCAGCAGCACAGTAGCTGTGCCTGGAAATCAACCATTTATTATAAGTTCTTTATGGTCTGGTAAATGGCATTAAATTTAAACAAAATTGTAATGACATTTTATAGAAAATATTTTAATAATCCTGGACACTGCTATTTTGATGAGATTTTTATTCCCCTACACACATATACACACACTATCTTCCCATCCTTTGTCTTTATTCTCACGCTTTATTTTTATCATACATAGCCAGCACACCCTCTTTTTATATCTTTTACATCCACACTTAATATTAGCACTCTGAATTTAATCTCCCAGCTGCCACTTTTCCCCTAGTATGACTTCACTGACCACAGTGGGGTTTCTACAAGTTTACAGGACTTTACAGAAGATCAAAGTGAAACTTAGCTCAACTTTACAATTATTTAATTGGAGTTTTCTTCTAAATTAAAGCAATCCCCTCTGCACACAGTAAGGAAGCAAAGCCAAACACCAGAAAAAAAATAAATGTATTAAAAAAAAAAAAAGGAAGATAATTCAAAAGTGAATAATTAAACAGAAGCTGAAACAATATGAAGAAATTCTGTATTTCTTTATAAAGAAATAAAAAAATCATAATGAAGAAAAAACTGATGCAAAGGAATATCTAATGTCTAACCATTAATCAGTATGTAGTTGAATATACTTTACTTGTGCAGCTATAAATATTTAGGCATGTTAACAGGAGAACTTGCCATTCTGTGGCAGATTGTATTGTTCATCTCTCTGCCTCCCTCTTTTCTTCTGTCTCCTCTGCTGCTTCAGTTCATTGTCCATTGTGTGCCTTAAACTTGCATCCATCTCTTCTGCTCCTTTTGACACTTTTTTGTGGTCAGGTAATGGTGAGCACAGGTAATAGATGATTTATTTATTGAGCATTGTTGCACATTGGGAGGCAAATTAGTATTCTGTCTCTATCCCTCACTGCTAGACACTGCAGGCAGATGGAACACATTACCACATTAGACCAGTTACGAGGCTTTAAATTAGATTTGTGACTTGAAAGTTTGAATAAGAAAACTAATAGAACACAAAATGGAGCAGAGGGAAAATTAGATTAATTATCTACAACATTTGGAGTGAACGGTTGCCGATGCACTGTGTTGTAGAAGGCTATTTCTGTGCTACAAATATGCCTTACAGTTGCCTACATTAAGCTACTTGAGTGGCTGTGAAAACATATTTATTTACAGTTTTTAATATCCTAGAGTTATTTTTTTGAAATTAAAAAGAGATATTTTAAATGTGCTGCTTCATTTTTCCCCTCAGTTGTAGTCTGAGGCGATAGGAGGAATTGTAAGCACCACAGGGACTGTAGGAATTAATCATGGAAATAAAAATTTGAATCTTAATGCTGAATTAGAGGAAGATTATGTAAGAATTTTTAATGTAAAGTTGTTGATTTTGTGTCGTGTTACAATCTAAGACAAAATTCTGCATTTTGTGAATGCATCAGGGTAGCTTTGGATAGGGAACTGTACACACAGTATAAAACCAGATCATTTTTTCTGCCCATTTTCCCTCTCACCCATATGAAAGACTCTCTGACAGTCAGTCAGGAAAACAAGAGCAAAGAATAACACAGGCAGCAGCTAAATTGCACATTTACAAGTCTGCTTTATCATTGCTGAGCTCCTGTTTCATTTCTCTGTGATTTAGGTGATTCAGGGAGACTGAGACAATTCACCTACAAATAAGGACTGAGTTCAGGGACTCTACATTCTTATGTCACTGCTGGGTCTTTTACTTGTTCCTCTCCTCTTTATTAAGTGAGGCTGCTGCTATTTAATAAAAGCAATTCATGTTGGAACAGAAAAGAAATCTTCAGACAAAGCACAGCCTGTCCCAAAAGAATTTCACCAATTTTGCTCTGTATTATTTTCCCCCTTCTGTATTTGTGCATGATTTTCCTTACATTAATAGTTTCCATCTCTTGCAAATGCCTATTGTTTACTATTTCCATATAATTTATTTCTTCTAAGTTATTGGATCAGAAAGATATTTTGATAATATTGGACTTCTAGGAAGAGTGGTTAAATGAGTAATATCTAACTCCTGTTTTTATGCAAAAAGAATATATTTTAAGAAATACTGTATCACCCTGGTGCATTTTTTAAATGCAGCAACCAACAACTGGAAGAGAAGTTAAGGATGAAGAAACATGAGAGCAAATCTCTTTCTTTGTGTATTCATATATGCATAGTTACAACAAATGCACTCACACATATATTTGTATTTTTTTTAAGATGCTCTGTCAAGTATCCCAAACATATATTTATTCTCCACAAAATATTTGTTTTACTGAAAATATCTGAATTAAATGGAGAGTTTGCTGCAGCTTTGTATTGCTGTATTTTTAAACAGCAAAGATACTGGGGTTTAATTATTTTTGTTTTAAATGTGTAAAATATGATGGCTAAGGAATGCAGGCAGTTGATAAGATTAGCTAAACAAATAGTAATGAAGAAATATGGCTGAAAGAAATAGAAATGGTACTTCTGATGCATATATATTAGAAACACATTTACTGATAATGTTATGACTAATAAAAGAACCTCCTCAGAACAAAACAAAAGAATAGGTTCCAGACTTTGTAGTGCTAATTACATTTATCACAAAGAACATTAAAAATGTAATGAAGTTAAGCATTTCTTAAAACACAGACCAAGAACGTTCAAAGAAGAAGATCCAAGGAATTATCCAGAAATGTCCATGAGCTTTAAAATAGTAGTTTCCAAATAGGAACAATGAAAAACTAACAGAGGGTTTGCAAGCAGCTAAAATATGCACTGATGTGTTAAAAGAGAGGAAATTAAAGGACAGCTACGTTGGTATCAATCACAGAGTTATCAAAAAGCTGACTTGGATGCAATCAGTATATAATTAATAGTCTGTAACATTCAAAATTACTGTTAGCCAATCAGACTGAATGGAAAATAAGCCTTGTTATACAATCTGTTTAGTGTTTTTTTATGAGATTACAAGCTCAGTTGATAAAGGTCAGGCTGCTGACTGAAATGTTCATACTCCTGTAAGGTGTTTGGCCTCACATCTCATGACTTTGGGGTTTTAGAAAGGATCTACTAAAAAAGGAAGATAGTCATCTTCAATAGAAATGATCTACTAAAAAAGGAAGATAGTCATCTTCAATATACATATTATTGTCTCTACTACTAGATGCACAAAGAAAATGCAGATGAAAAAGGATTAGGTGCTATGGCTGGATTTTCCTGGGATTTCATAGATGATTTTATCTCAGCCTAAGGTTATTCTCTGCCTGTATCAGTAGTTCAGAAGAAAATATCAATGAAGGGTGAATACAATTACTGCACACACCACTATTGATAAAATGACAATAAATAAATAAAGAGGTAATTCAGCTAACCACATTAAGGTAAGATGTATTGTTTAGCAGAATGAAGCATATTTTAACACTTTTTAACATCAGAGTAGGAAAGAGTATGTTAGAACATCAGATTGCACTAGCAGGATTTGGGCTGATCTGACAACAAGATGCTTATCCAAGACAAAGGGCAAAGTCCTGTTTTCTCCTTTACCTGTGCACTGTGAAGTGAGGTTGGTTTCTTCCCTTGCTCCTTCCAACAAGAAAAATGGAGGAAGAATATGTAGTAGATGATAGAGCTGCTGAGTCTGAGACATGACCTTTACACTTCCATGGCATTTGCCAACCTACAACCCTGTCTTCCCTACACCCTGCTGGCTACAGCTAACATGATCCTCACAAGGTTTTCACTCCAATCCTTGTATCCAGTTTGGCCTCTCCTTTTGTACCTCCCTCTTTCATCCTTATAAGTGTCACAACCTCCCTGAGTCAGCACTGCTCCCACAGATATGAGTCAGAAATCAAACTTCATCACCAATTATACAAGGAGAGAAGCAGGACCCTTTCTGTGAAGCTATCAGTAAAGTGTTATGGCAAGAGTTATTTTGGCCAGTGATGCTTCTGTCACAAGGATTAGGATTCATGAACTACTATTTTTGTGGTTTATTCATGGCTCCCATAGTAGTGCTTTTGGCTTCATTTGGGATTGACATATATGCAGGTCCTTTTTGTTCTCTAGTATATGACTTTAGGTGAGCTACTCCATCTATGCAGTATATCTGCATATCTTCTTTGAAGTAAGAAAAAAATGGCATTGCATATAGGTTTCAGAAATTATGAGAAGTACCTGAACATCTAAACAGAGAATTTTGAGCTGCTTTTCTCCATTTTAACAATCACAATCAGTTTTATTACTGATACACCGTACTTGAAATACATGTTAAATGTTTATTTTGTAGTAAGAAATCTGTCAGGGACCATGCATACTCCTTTCTATTTCTCAGGTTTACCTGTTATAAGACATGAAAAGTCATTACATCTATTTATTTTGCTTCTGCTCATAATACTGATCAGGTACTAAATTTATACCTACAATTTTTAATCTAAGATGACCCCTAAACATGCTTATTTTTCTATCTATAACTTTCCATTTTTGGGGGAGATACATCACTACAAAACCAAGAATATTTAGCTGTCATCAGAACTACAAAATATGTATCTTATTCAAGAAAAGAATCTCACCTACAGCTTTACTGTCAAGCACTGTTAAATAAATGACACAAGCAATAATACACATAATGGTGTGGGAAATCTGCACTAAAATAGGGAGGTCACACTTCTAATGTTCAAGGTGCTTTTTTATTGTCCATTTTTATCACTTGATTAAATGTGAAATTTAAAGGAAAACTACATAAAGTTCAATGTGCTATCATGACAATTTAAGGAATCCATTCTGATTTTGGTTTCTTAAGCAAGTTATTATCAGCAAGCAGAGTAAACAAGGAGAAAAAGGGGAGACAAGAGAGAAAGATCATGACAAGTTGAAGGGAGCATCTTTTTCTTACATATCATAAAGAGGACTAGAAAAATGCAAGAAACATTATACTAGACTACTTTAAATCTTTGTTTATTCACATTCCCAAAGATAGGCCCAACAGGTTCTTTTATTCCAAATAAGTGGCAAAAATAGTAAGAAGCTCCTAGAAACAGATTATGAGTGTCTATCACAGAAGAACCTTTTGATTTTTGAGTGTAATGATTCAAACCACAAACATGAAAGGCAGCTAAGAAGGCCTAAAGCTGATAATAGTGATGAAAGAGAGGACTCATTTGAGAGAAAATGTGGTATAATATGATGAAGACAAAGGCTATCACTGAATTATATATTATATATATTGAATACGTAAACAGAGACATTTGGAGACATGAAAAAGAGAGACATTTGGAGACATGAAAAACAGAGAAATGATAGTCATGGAATGGTAAATATTGAGAAGAACCAGGAAGATTACAAAGAAATAGTGAGATTAAACAGTATCCAAAATACTGCTTCAAAGAGCACAAGCAAAGGGGCATTTTTAGAGTGGTACAAAGAGTGTTAAGGAAAAAGAATAAAACTTCCTTTTTCTGAAAACCATGCAAGAGGTGCTGATCATAAAGTTGTGTCAAAACTGTAATAGGGCAGCTCTTATTGCTGAAATAATTTAAAACAAGACTCAATAACATATCTTGAAATACTATTGGACCAGAAGGAGGATGAACTAGTAGGCCTCACCCTTTTAAGATCTCTCTGTCACAGCTGCACTATCCCAATGGATTTAATTAGTTATGAAATCATTAATCAATAGGTTCTTTTCTGTCAGCTCGGAAATGGGAGCTTCTGAAACAGTTATTGCAAAAATGCTATATATATAACATTCATAAAAATTTGATTTCTGTTTTAATAGATGGCACTACACACTTCTCTTTAGTTTGTTGGTTTTTTTCCCCAGATTTCCTTTTTTTTTTCTCTAAATTAAAACATTTCTTAACACTCTTTGGTGAATAGTAGCAGGTCAGTGTTGCAGCTACAGGAGTCTCTGTTGGACTTTCTGTGGATTCTGGGCCTTGGCATCCTTTCTTTTTCTTTTTTTTTAATGGAGTAAAATATTAATTGTGAAATAAGGATCAAAGGTTCTGCTGTTCCTAAGACAAGCAGACTTCCTTGCTGTAGGTAACCTCATGCTTGTTTTCTTTAAGGATCACTGGCACAAGAAAGGATATATTCACTTGGCTGAACTTGTCTGGAAGTGGCAATATGAGAAATGACAAAATGTCTTTGAGAACATGAAGCAGCAGTGCATGTACAGAGGTTAATTCTATACAGGAATCCATCTGCATTGCAAACACTAGTTTTGAGTCAGAAAAAAAGGAAGATTATTAAAGATGTGGTATAGACAGAAGGACATATACTGGTTTTACTGAAAAAACCTGATGCTAAGAGAAGAAAACATTGTGCAAGTAAGTTATTTAATATTGGGTTTTGAGAGGGGTATATGAATACCAAAGAAGCCAATATTGTCTCTGATATATTATAAACAGACAACAAATTCCTGCACAGTATTGATATGAACCAATATAAGATAAAAGGTTGGACATTAGCTCATAGTACATGATGCCTTCACAATGCTTTGCCTGACAGTGACCTCAATTCAGCAACAGTGTGTTTTCCTGTAGAGAAAAACCTCTCTTTTCAGCAGACTTTGCCAAGAAAGTCAAAAGTTAGAAGCTTTGAATCAGGCACATAACCAGGATTAAAAACCTTGGTTCTTCAGCTACAAAGAAAACTCTGCAAAACAGTTTCAAATTGGCTTTTCTTATAAATTGGTGCTGTTAGATTTCTAGGGGACCATCACCTGTGTAAATCAAGCTTTCTAGAGTCAAAGTGTCAGTTTACTCTCCATGGATGATTTTCCATCCTGAAACAAGTAGGCATCTTTCCAACTGTACTTACTGGGAGAGTGACAGCCCTAGTCTATGATTAGGCACATTTGTCCACATCCATTGTGGCAAATATAACTGAGATGTCTGAAGCAGGTGAAGTCCAGTTGCTATGCACTTCCTCAGTGACTAAAAGGAAGAGATATAGGACCCTTCCACAAGCATTTTGTGAGGATGCCTGCAGATAGCCTGAGTAACACATAAATAAGAATGTGATTGCACGTGATGTGTATAGAGATGGAACATAGATAAAACATCTATGGGCCCCTCACTACGAGAGGGACATNGGGTGACAGACCTAGGAAAAAGGCTGGACTCGATGATCTTCAAGGGCTCTTCCAGCTGGAACTGTTCTATGATTCTATGATTCTGTGATCTGGAGGGTGTTTGCACTAGAAATGGTCACATTAAGGACTTGTCTCCAGCCCAGAGAGAGTAGTACAGACTCATGATGGGGTGCTGGGAAGAGACTGTGAGATGTCAGCATGAGGCCAGCACTCAAGACCACCTCCCTGCTGGGTTTCTGTCTTCTTGTGGAGGGTTTCCTCACACAGAGCTGGAGGATACACATTACCTGCAGGATATGAGCAAGTGGGGAACCTTCGCTGCTGGAGAGGGGTGCAGTGACCTCTGGCTGGAGAGGCAGGAGAACAGGAGGATGAGATAAGGTTTAGTTATGGAAAGATGTTTGGAAACTTGTAGGTGCTTATTATCATTTTGTAAGTGTCTAGCACTATGGTTGAACTCTTGTATTGCTGATATTGATCCTGAATGTATAACTCACTGATTGCTTGTTAGTTGTGTGATGTTAATCAATCACTAAACTTCTTTCATACTAATTCAGCTTCAACTGTTTCAACTGAGCAGTTTTTCCTTGTAACACAACTGAGTGCATTTAAAACATGAATTATCTCCTGGAGTTGTTGTTCCTTTCCATTAGCAATAGCATTTGACTACTCTAACTTAAGAGCCTTGGAAAAAGGTCTGAAGTATACCTGAGTTATTGAGACCAGCAACATAGACTCTGAATATATATCAGCATTGCAGAGAATGAAGTTGCAAGTCTTTATCCACATGGTAAAGAAATTAACACAACTGACACAGCAATCCTTGGAGCAGGAACATCTAAATGAGAGGAACTGTGTTTTGAAGCCCTGGTCTGGAGAGCCATATTGTTTCCCAACAGGAAAAGATGGTTGCTAAAAGCTCTCAAGCTTTATTGGAGTAGCTAAGCAATGATCAGAAAAAAAATGCCAGTGTTCTGCCAATGCTCTTAAAGTGTTTGTTTTTTTTCTGTCTTGTTTTTGTTTCTATTTTTTCCCCTAGAAATGAAGAAGGGCTGCAGGACCATGAAGGAGATGAGCTAACTGATGGACTTTCTGTTGCAAAGCAAAGAATACAGACAAGTGTCAACACATCTTGAAAGTGCTTCTATTTTACATACATCAAGGAAGAACTAGGTGTGATAGGCTATAAGGGGGTCCAATAAACAAAAAAATTCAATTAACTCATATAAATTAAGTAGGTCTAGTTTCACTTAGGGCATGTAGCCAGGGAGAAACGAAGAGCAAGGGCCATAAACAGAGAATAAGTGCTGTTAATTATGAAGTCTATTAAAGGATCTTTCCTTTTAGATCATTGCAAGCAAACAGCTTTTAGTGTTTTTTCTAGTGATCTTTGTTTTACACTTCCACAGTGTTACACAAACATTTGGAGGAAATTAGGCTACAGAAGTAATTTGTGCAGCTCTGTCTTTTTTTTTTCCCCTTGACTCAGGCTATCAACATCTCGTATCGAAAAACCATGGGCATGTTGCCCCAAGCTCTACCTGCTGTGCACACAGCTAGCCTTCCTCCCCTCTCCCCTGTCACTCCTGCTGAGGCTAAAAGCAACCATGTGTCATCCCAGCTCCTCTTAAACTCCTTGAGCCTTCGGAGAAGATCCACCTGTCTCTGCAAATCTGTTAGCTGATTGTTTCTGACCATAACTAACTGACAATGTGTAATGAGTTTTCTTACCTGCTCCTTCTTAATATTCATGCACACTGCATAGAAAATATGCACAAAGTGCAACTGGTTGCATAACAGATGGGTGGAACAAAAAGTGCATATATATTACAGAGGGAAAAATAAATGGAATTTTTGGGTTGGGTTATCTTCTCCCTCTTCTAAATAAGAAATTCTTTTTGTTTTTTTTGCTATTCAAAGCCCTTTGGTAGCTAAACAAGATAGCAGAGTTTTAGACATAGATTTCTTAGTATTTATTAAATTTTAAAGAAGAACTGTAGCTTTTTATTGCTCACATTTTTCAATAACTATTACATTTCAGTTCTGTCAGAAAGACTCACTCCTGTCTGCCAATCAGTGTCAACAGGCAGTCTCATCAATGTGGCTGGACATTTATTTCAGGAAATTAGCTTATGTTCTGGTAAACATTATTGATTATGACAAGTGATATCCTATGATTACTAACTGGGTAGCTTCAAACATATGGAAAATCTCATTTCTGATTTCTTTACAACGTGATTATCTAGGAGTAGAAAATGGTGTTGTGTATAATAGTCATTGCAATATAAAACAGTAATTGCTGCTCTAGGAGTACCTTGATATGTAATTACACAATACATATTTTAAGAAGTCTCAGGTTGCACATGCCTGTGGCAGGCAGCTGCATCCATGGGGAGTGTTTCGTAAATGGAGGAAATTAACGGGCTAAAAGCCAAATTATGACAGAAGCTGACAAAAGCAAGGGGAAAATCAGTGTGAAGGATAATACTCCAGGCTTGACTTGTTCCATTATACTCAGCCATTACAGGGAGGCTCTCAGGTCACTGAATGATTTGTTCTGCAATACCTGTAACTGTGCACAAAGGGCTAAGTGAAAGGCAGTATCCATCATAACTTTGAATTGCCTTGCTTTTGTCAGGTTGTGCTGTGCCTTTAACATTATTTAAGTATACTATGGGGAGGATTGTTATTAAAGCCAGATTGGTACTGAATTATCTAACCTCCCTGCAGACCTAAAAGAGCAGAAAATGTCAGGTGTGTGGTACCTATGCTTATAATCTGAAACTGAGTGCCTAATCCTGCACTTAATTGTACTGAGTCAATTTATTGGTTTCACAAACATCAACTACAACATTAAAGGAAAAAACTTGGTGTGAGAGGTATGGGGAAAATATTGAGGGGTTTTGTGAAAGATTTCATCCCTGTCTCTATTTTGCTATAATTCAAATAATTATTATACATATAAAATGATTTTGATGGTTTTGATGAATGATGACACAAGGACTGGTGGAGAAATGTACAATATGACAACGTCACCTTTAGGATGTGGGAGATGACCTCGTGACTTCAAAAACTTTAACTAATATGAAGTTGTCATGGAGTCAGAAACTCTAAAATATGGTTTAAAAATATGACTGTCTAAATGCACCAAAGATACTGAATGTTGAAGCATTTTTCTGGCAGTGATTTCCCATTGGGTTTCACGGATGCAGTGAGAGTTCTTCCAAATACAGCTTCAGGAAATCTGGGAATTTAAGATAGGGCTTAAATGCCGTTTAAAAAAATAGGTATGAAAGCAGTGCTCTTGTCTCCCAGGTGAATATTCCATTCAATATCTTTATTCCAGGTCTGTTTAATAGCTTTATTAATGATCTGGAGGAAGAGATCAAGTGCACCCTTAGTAAGTTTGCAGATGACACCAAGGTGAGAGTGTTGATCTGCTCGAGGGAAGAAGAGCTCTGCAGAGGATCTGGACAGGCTGGATCAATAGGCCAAAGGCAGTTTTATGAGGTTCAGCAAAGCCAAATGCCAGGTCAAAACAACCCCATACAACACCCCAGGCTTGAAAGGTTGCCTGGTAGATATGAACCTGAGAGTGTTGGTCAACAGCAGGCTTAACATGAGCCAGCACTGTGCCCAGATGGCCAAGAAGGCCAGCAGCATCCTGGCTTGTATGAGAAATAGAGTGGCCAGCAAGACTAGGGAAGGAATGTCCCCTGTACTCAGCACTGGTGAGGGCACACCTCAAATATTGTGCTTAGTTTTGGGAATTTCACTCTAATAAGATAATATGTGATAGATTTGAGTCTGCTACTAAGCCTCATTAATTTAAAAACATATTTCACACTGGTTTACATAAGACAATTGCCCTGGATACAGAGAATTGAGTAACCAAAATACTAAGAATCCAGTTGTAAAAATTGTATTTACTTATTCACTGAGGGAGAGTATAGTTTCCCAACTAGATATGGCTGGAAGTGTTGCTAGGAACAAATTAGTACTTGTAGCCTTGTTCATCACTTCATTATTTGGAAAAGTCTGTAAGCCACACATGAAAATCACCTAAGTAGTTAATGCACCAGTGTCGGAGTTGAGTAACAGCAATGACTGCTGAGAATTAGCAGAGCAGTGTGATAATACATTTGGGGACTAATAAAACAAAGCATGACTATTAGATAGGATTGAGAACACTAAGAAAAAGTTTGGTAGCTGGAGAGGATTAGCTCTCAGAGGAGGTGTCTACCTTGATGTATTGCAACTCAGCAACGCAGCAGAGGTGCCAGGAGCACTGCTGATATGAGGTATGAGACACTTCCAGGCTAATATACCTGTTCCTTAATTATTCTACATCAACATGGTTCTCTTTACATGACACTGGATTATGTCATGTAAATGTGTCTTTATGTTTAATTCAGAGAAGACACTGCAAAAGAGGCTGGAGGAGAAAATGCTTCAGCAGCAGGAAGGCAGCTTCAGTGTCCTGTGATGTTTTTGTTTCCACATTTCACCCTGACTTTGCTGATGCACAGTCAGATTGCTGGTGTAAGTACTAACATTAATAAAACATGTGGTTACCTGGATTGTAAAAGTTGATTAATCCATCAAAGACAGTTTAGTTTGACAAACTAAATAAACCTGAAAAGCTTGTAAAAGCAGAGCTCCTATGAGTAAAGAGTAAATGAGCTACTTGTCATTCCTGCCTCTGTGACTATAGACAAGTCCTCCTTCAGCAACTGTCCTCTTATAACTTCATCCAGGGAACACACAGGAAAAATATAAACTACAAGCTTCTAGCAGTGGAAAAGCAATTTGAGTTTATTTCTTTGCTGAAGTATGGAAGAGCAGATAGCTTGTTTTGAGACCACAAAATCAATTCAGCTCTTTTGCTGTGAAAAACTACCAGTTTTTGCTTAGCAAGTACTTGTGAATTTGATTTATTGTGAAATTTTTCTATTTCACAGCAAAAGTAGCTTTTTGTATTTTTTTTTCTTTCTTTTCTTTTTAGATAGGAAGTGGCAAGTTTCTAAATGTAAAAACTGCTTTTCATTTCTGTGGAAAATAAGAAAACACTGGAGGTGAAATGAGAAGTATAGATCCTTTTTTTCCATATTATAACTGGGGTCTTTTTTTATACAGCTGTCACTCAGATAACTTCATTGTTTTCTTCCAAGTACTATTGTAGGTTTTTTGCTCTTAATTTTTAGTAACTTTTACCTCACTTCTTTATTTTATGCAAACTTTTGGAAACATAATCTGTCTAAAATTATATTAATTTTTTTCCTTATTATTTCTATATTTCTTACAAAAGTGTTAATGGCAGATTCTTATTCTTTCTACTGTCAGACATTAAAAACATCCAACAGGAATAAGGGAAGGCATGAACAAATCTATAAAGGATTATAATTTATAGACAAGCATCACACTCCCATGTAATTTTAATGGCAAGAGCTCTGCCCAGGGAAAATACCTGAAAAGACTAATTATTTAGATGCTGCTCATATAATGCCTGATAATTATGGTCAACAAAAAACTCTATAATAATCTTGAAATTAATGGGATGACTTCCATTTAGGGAATGTTGACTAGTTTGTTTACTGTGATACATTAGCAATATATTGACACATTTACTTAGTAGGCACTATAAGTCATAAACCTGCAAAAACTGAAAGTACCCCCAGAAGCATAACTGAGAATGGAGAAATAATAACTTAAATTTAATGGAATATAGTCTATAACACATAAGACCTTAAACAAATCACATCTAAACCATAAAAATATATATATATGTTCATATTACATACAGCTTAACTTTTGACACCATTATCTTTCTGAAGAAAGGTAAAATCAGTCTAAAGTGAATTAGGCACAAGACAAATATTAAGGCAAAAGTATTTCCTTTTTAAATGTATTTCTGTTAGTGAGGTATTTACCTGTTAAGCTTATCTAATTGTCAGTTTTACACTGCAATCATTTTTCACTGCCATTTTGAAAACGTTCATTATTCATTAGCTATCTTACACACACAGATCACCTGTTACTGAGCCATAATAAATATATAAAAACTTGTGTTTTTACAATTCTACAATAGTCTTGCAAATAGAACTTTCAGTTTATGCACTTTTCATAACCGAGTTTCAAAATAATGCCTAAATTATCTGCATAGCTCTTTCTGGTTAAATATTTATATGATGATTTGTAACAACTAATCATCTAAAATCCTGTATTATTAACTGATGAGAAAAGAAAATGGTGTTTTAAACTATGTATAAATTCTAAGCACAAATGAATGATTTGTTGGGGTTTTTTTGNTAAGGTGGGAGAAGGCTCAGTGAGGCTCATCTCTGGTGATATTCCAAAGCTGACTGGACACAATCCTGTGCAAGCTGCTCTAGGTTCAACTGCTTTGGCAGTGGGGTTGGACTAGATGATATCCAAAGGTCCCTTCCAACCCCTAACATTCTGTGAGTGATTCCAAAATCTCTCTGGATAATTTCTAAAAAGGGAAGAAAGATACTGTGTGTCTTAGAGAAGGAAGTATGTGCATGTGTGTCTATGCTTTCAGTACATGACAAAAAGTCTATTGTATCACCTCAGATTCTCTCCCTTCCCTTACCATTCCCAGCACCCATGTTTCTAGATAGAGCTATCAATAACACACCAAGAAGCTTGTGCAAGACTGAAAAATCTGTGGATATATATTAAAGAGTTTGTAATTTATACAACAGTTCTGATGCAGATTTAGATGCCTACAGGGACATCACTATTTGGGATCAAATGCCAATATTGGTGCCCTGGAGAATGCAACACAGCAGTGTGGCTGAAGATGATAAGGGACCTTTCAAATGTAGGAGGCCAATATTATCTGGAGGCAGAAGCTGGCATCCAGGCAGCTAAAATAGACACTGGTGTTTCAGCAGCTGGCTTTTGGACTGATGTTTCCTCTCTATGTAAATGACATACTAGCCTGGGGAAAGGAGCTTCACCAGCACAGCATTGTAAAACTCATTTGCCACAATAGAATGACAAGTGAACTCCTAATCACAGCTGCACACGAAAGAGTTCTCTGCCCACTGAGAGGTACTGAAAGGAAGTAAAACAACAAAAAAATGAGATGAAGTCAAAAATTTCAAATGTAAAATAACAAAAAAAAATACAAATGAAACTTGTGTATTCATCTTGAAACACCTTCGATTTATTTTATCTTTTACCTCTTCTGTGTGACAGAATGAAAAAGAATAAATGAAATAATAATTGTGAAGGTCATAATGAGGTGGGAAAATTTGGAACTTGAAGAAACAATCCTTGCAGCAGTCTAGTCCTTAAACTCCTTTGCAATCCTCAGTTTAGCCTGGTGTCTGTGGTTCTGCAGACAANTTCTCTTTTTCTTCTTTTCTCTTTCTTTTTCTCTCTTTTCTCTTTCTTTTTTTATCTTTCTTTTTTCTCTTTTTTTTCTCTTTCTTTTTCTATATCCATAAAAGACATTTGTGATGTTGAAGTGGCCACCAACCCTGCTCCTGCTCCTGCNTTTGTAATTTATACAACAGTTCTGATGCAGATTTAGATGCCTACAGGGACATCACTATTTGGGATCAAATGCCAATATTGGTGCCCTGGAGAATGCAACACAGCAGTGTGGCTGAAGATGATAAGGGACCTTTCAAATGTAGGAGGCCAATATTATCTGGAGGCAGAAGCTGGCATCCAGGCAGCTAAAATAGACACTGGTGTTTCAGCAGCTGGCTTTTGGACTGATGTTTCCTCTCTATGTAAATGACATACTAGCCTGGGGAAAGGAGCTTCACCAGCACAGCATTGTAAAACTCATTTGCCACAATAGAATGACAAGTGAACTCCTAATCACAGCTGCACACGAAAGAGTTCTCTGCCCACTGAGAGGTACTGAAAGGAAGTAAAACAACAAAAAAATGAGATGAAGTCAAAAATTTCAAATGTAAAATAACAAAAAAAAATACAAATGAAACTTGTGTATTCATCTTGAAACACCTTCGATTTATTTTATCTTTTACCTCTTCTGTGTGACAGAATGAAAAAGAATAAATGAAATAATAATTGTGAAGGTCATAATGAGGTGGGAAAATTTGGAACTTGAAGAAACAATCCTTGCAGCAGTCTAGTCCTTAAACTCCTTTGCAATCCTCAGTTTAGCCTGGTGTCTGTGGTTCTGCAGACAAGTGTTTCTCAGGGAGCAGCCTTGAAATTTAAGTGTGACAGAAGGAAGTGTATTATACAAACCAAAGAGCATAAACTTGTGGCTATTAGTTAATACCCATCTAACTTCAGAGCCTAGAAGAATTGGAAAGTGAGTACATGACTCCAATCCAGATTAGGAAAATAACTGTCTGTTATTCCTATTTGTTCTTGTTTCCAAAGAAGTAACTCTGTTCCATAGTGTCATAAGCATTTAACACAAATAAACAGCAACAAAAAAAACCCAAACCAAAACAAACCACTCAAAAAAACCCCAAACTCTATATTATTTGAAAATACTTCATTGGGAATATATTCATCTAGTTGTTGGGATTGTGTTGCTTGGTATGAAGGTTATGTTTTGAAGCATAATGAAAGGGCTTCTGAAGGCCCAAGGGTAATGTGGAATAATCAACTGCAAAGTCTTTTAGAAAACTGCTTTGTCATTTTGCTCAGATTTTCCTCCTTCAAATAAAAGGAGAATAGATTGTTTAGTGAGGAAAAGGAGAAAAAAGAACACCATGATACTGTCTATTATTGATCCTGAAAGTGATCAGTGAAGAGGTAGTGTTTATCCCAAATGTGATTGTCAAACAGCAATGGAGAAAGGAGAAACAGTTACAAAAGTGATATGAACTTGTTCATGTAAAGCCAAAATAATGAGTACCACCAGAAATGCTGTGTCCCATATGATCTGAAATCTTGGAGGTTACTTCATGTAATGAAAGCTGTTTAAAAATGCCAACTATATATTATTATATATACACATATATATATATGTATAATATAATATATATTATATATAATATATAATCTATATATATAATGAATATAATAATACATATTATATATTATATTCATTTTGTNATGCTTTTAGGAAGACAGCATGATATACCCTTCTGTTTATTGAACCCAGGAAAGTATTTGAGTTGTTCTGGTTTGATTTGTTCATGGAAGGGTTTTCGTGTTTGGTTGCTTGGTTTGGTTTCCTTTATTAAAATTCCCTCAAAGTTTAATCCCATTAGTTCCACACTAGAATTTCCTAGAATCACAAAATCATAGAATCATTGATGTTGGATAAGATCTCTGAGATCATCAAGCCCAGCCATCGATCCAACACCCCCATGTCACTAAACCATGTCTTGAAGTGCCACATCTATTTTTTTTTTTTTAGTGGCTTTACAGCACTGAAGTTATATTACTTTGCATTTGTCAATATCACATTAAATTCCCTCTGTGACAAACTATTTGCAAATCAAACCTAAGTCCTTTTCAAGGTAAGCTCTCTGTATGGCCTTCATTCATCACCTTTAATTTTTTCATCCCCAGCAAATGCAGCTAAACTGCAGTTGTTCTTTGTATTTGTAGATCATCTTTCTAAATTAAAACATACACATTCACAGGAGACTTTAAGTCCCCAACCCCTGTAGTCCTCAAAGAACACTTTGGTTTGACAGAGCTTCTTTCACAGGAACTATCTATAGCCACTGCTTTGCTATTTTTCAACCTGTTCTGTATATCTGCTCTTTTCCTGCCCTGAATCCTTGCTTCATCTTGGAGATAAAGCAGGAACTTGTCATGTGGAATGTTACAAAAGGCTTCCTGAAAATCCAAATAGATTAAGTCATTTGCTGTGCCCTCAGCAACCATGTCAGTAACCCTTTGTGTAAATTTTTCGCCCCAAAAATGCAACAAACAAAAACACTGGGAAAATTATTACAGACACAATTAATAACTCTTTATTTACAGACAACTAATTTTATAGAACATGCTTTCTGTCAGAAAGTTACCTTGCAAACACTCCACTCTGAATTTACACTAACTATCCCCACTAATAGTAGTGATGACAGCAATAGTAATAATAATAACAATAATAATAATAATTAAATGCTTCTTCTCTACTGCCTTACAGTGTTTCATCTGTTTGATAGCTCAAGAAAAGTCTTATTTGCAAATGTAGCCCAACTAAACACATCAATGTATTAAAATGTTTAATTGGCTGGCAACTTAGTGTCCATAAAAGGTGACTGCTCCTTCATCAGAAGACAAGAATGAGCTAGCATGTGCTGTAATCCACTTACTGTTTGAAAACCAAAGCTTTGAGGTAAACAGGATGTCTTTCTCTTATTCCCATGCCCCAACTCAGAATGAGCAAAGGAGAGAGGGAGCAGATAATGGGCCTCATTCATGAATGCAAAAGGCTATTTCTGAGCAGTTATTGCATTGTTTATGCCAGCAAGAACTGCACAACTCCCATTCTCTATACAAATTACATGTTTTCTCTGCTTCATTGGACATTTTACACAGAACATAAATGGAGCTTTTGCAATAGGTGGTACAAAGACTGCTATCAGAGCCAGTCTAAGCCTCATTATTAGGGCTGGATGAAGCATTTGGTTTTCCTCAGGTTTTCAGCAAAGTTAACAATCCAAAAGCCCAGCTATGGTTTCTCTTTTTATTTCCTTTCTGCTCCTAGTTTCCTGAGATTTTAATGCAATGAAAATGGCCTTTTTTTTTTTCCCAACCAAAGCTGTTCTAATTGCTTTAAGACACAGAGCACAGCTTAATGGGATCCATTAAATGTTGCCAGTTTGGGACAGGCAGAAGGCTTCATGGTCTGAGTGCCCAGCAGGGCTGCCTGGCCAAGGAAAAGGTCAGGTAGCTGCACAAAGCCATAGCACAGCACACCAAAACTTGTTCAGCTCTATTGCTGCTGTGAACAAGGGGAGCTCATGGGAAAGGAACTTGCATTGCTCAAGCCAGGTGCTGCTAAAGTGGCATCCATTCACCTCCACATGGTGTTATAGATTAACCTTCTGAAAACAGCTTTGGGCAGGGGGTTTTTTGGTGCCTGATTTGAACCTGAAGTTCAAAAGGTCTGGACTTGTACAACTGAATTTGAAGATAGCAGTGAGTTCTGCTCTTGGAAATGAATGTATAAGGATCACCTGAGGCTACATTTGAATGAAAGGTTGTGTATTATTATGGCAAAAGAGCTGGATTAATCCTGACTGTACTGGGTTGTTTTTTTTTAAAGAGAGGGATTTACAATACTATCACTACCTTTCTTTATAGTTACTGCATAGAATTATTTACGTGCAGAAAAGTTTCTCCATATAGAAGTATTTCTACCTGTGAGATTGCCCTTATGTGTAAACAGATTAATTTTGCTGTATTCCATTGTATATTCCTCTTGCAAGCAGACTACATAACATTGATGCCAAACCCTTTTTTCCCCAGCATTTGATTCAGAGTGGATGCATATTTGTCAGTTTGATGAGCTTCTCTCTTTTCCCTTGTTGATAGTTAGACATGAAAATATTACTGTTAGGTCCCATGGCTCTTTGTACAATTATTCCCTGAATAACTAATTCTTAAAAACTCTTACAACTGAAGCAGTTTGTAAACAAGGAGATTTGCTAAAATAGCAACAGAACTCAGGATGGATGCCATAAATTTTGTCTATTTTGTCTATCACATCTAAACTCTCCTTTTCTCTCCTTTCCGAGACAGTACTGCCCAACCTGGAGGAAGACTTTAATTCTCTCTCAAGTCAAAAAGCATCTCTCCTTTCTCTTTCTAGTATTCAACTCAAGCAAACTGCTTTCTAAAGCACAGAAATTACCCATTGAAGTTATTTTTATTATTAGCTTTTACTTGCTTGGATAGGGTGAGTGCTATGTTGTTAGCTACTGTGAATCAGTCACAGACCCTTTGGTGCCTTCTTCAGAAATATTGCTTTGGAATCACTACATTTCAATCACTGATGAGGTAAAAAGAACCTAATTATTCAGACAATTTTATCTGGGGCTTGCAGATTTTATGTACTGAGTGTATAAAAAATGACTTTTTGATGGATAATGGTTCAGGAGTACAGTTTTGTAACCATCATCTGGAAGGGTCCTTTTTATACACAGATATGCAATTCTTCCAGTGGATGATAAAGGATAAATTTGCTTTATTTTGAGTATCACTGTCCCAATATACTTGCATATAGATAAATATACATATGTATATGAGTTTTAATTGAGATATAGCAACTTCTTTATAGAACTATGAATGTCAGTGAGACAACTACCAAAGCTTTTTAACTTTATCTCACTAGCCACGTGGTTCCTGTCTTATTCTCTCTCTTCCACTTGAAATTATGGGTTGCTTTTACCGTCAACAAATAAGCACCAAGAACTAGTACAAAATAACAACCAGAAATGCTTTATTAATAGGTTAATACAAAACATCCATCTTAAAAAAAAATGCATAAAAGTAAAATAACTTTAAAAATTGATGACTTGGCAAAGTTGGAACTTTGAAGATGGGAAGTGTTTGTGAATACAGTTGGACACAAAGATCTTAAATGTCTTTTCCAGCCTAATTTTTTCTATGGTTCTGTGATACACACTCTTAAAAATTTTGCCAAATCTGGTAACAGGATAGAGGGGAGGCTGCTCTGTTTTCTTGCTACCTCCTACTTAATAAGTTATATGTCTAGTATTAATGACACAGGGCCTCAGAGGGTCAAGCAGTAAGCCTGACTGTGGGATTCTTGCATCTCTATTCCCCTTAATTTCTATTCTGCTGCTGGGTTTTCTGGGCATTTGATTTCAGGTCAATTCAAAACAATGTTGTTTTAGAATAGTTTAGCCCCAAACAGATGATGCTAGAGTTTAGTATTTGACTTTCTTTTATTTATCAGGATAGAATGCAGTTAGTGAACAAGAGATACGTGACTACCTCATGATGGGGAGTAACTGTTTGTTTCTAATTTATATATTGTGGTGGTTTAAAAAAAGGAATGACTGTGTCAAATGAAAATATCTGACAATGAAACTGCTTCTTCCTTTTCAGGCTGCTGGGTGTGCTTGGAAGGGAAAAACTTCAAGGCTATTAGGAGGGTTAGGGAAGGATGAGAAGCAAGGCTAGAGCACAGCAATGAGAGAAACAACACTGACAGCAGGATGCTGATAGGCAGGTCTCCACTGTAACAGAAAGTCTTCCTAAGATTAGGAAGACTTGTACTGAGTTTGCTGCAGCTCCTGTGTTGATAAGATTAACTGAAACCATGTGAAAACAAGGAGCTATCTTCTGAGAATGCATGGGAATAGAGAGGAGTTGTCATAAACATTTCTTAATTCTCATCTATCATTTGTGTATTTGAAAGGTAATTATTATGATTTATATTCTCATAAAAATTGCCTTTCTAGATTTTTTTTTCTTTTTTTTTTTTTAGGAAAGTGCTTTATAAGGAAAATACACTGACAATTTCACACTTTGAAACCCAGGATACAAGACTGAACTCCTTGCTGAGGACCAAAGTGAGGATGTGCAGGTAGCAACATCACGGATGTCTCTGTGACTCTTAGAGAGAATAGAGGGAAAAGCTGAGGAAAAAAAGGATCATAAATTAAACATTAAACCACTGTAAAATTACCAGAGATAAAGAGGACACAATGGGAAGCTGAACTGACAGGATGGTCTGAAGATCAAATATGATTTTCAAGCTTTGTTTTCATCTTTGCTATTCATGGAAGCAGAGAAAAGGAGACATACTATGGGTGCAGTCTCAAGAAACTGAGCAATATTTGATTTTTACAATGAAACTGATGAAACAAAATTCAGAAAACCTGAGCTCTAGTTTAATGATATTATGGGATTTATTATTAGAAACTGCTAAACCAATTAGTATTCTACTAGCTTTATTTTTTACTTTAGTTTATGTACACTGTAT
This sequence comes from Bucco capensis, assembly GCA_013396975.1. NCBI lineage: Eukaryota > Metazoa > Chordata > Aves > Piciformes > Bucconidae > Bucco > Bucco capensis. Next base: position 153,707 of record VWZO01015556.1, read on the forward strand.
AAAAGTCATCCTCCCTTTTGACTTGGAAAGGTCTTGACAAACAAGGATGGTTTCTTTACCTTTATGGTGATGTATCCACTTATTACTGGAGACATGCAATTATATTAACCCAAAGTTTTAGAAATAAACTACAAATCATGCTCCATTTCTTTGTGCACCTCATTTTGTTACAGTCTGTGAATAAAATGGGTTGCAAAACAAAAATGTTTGCGTGGAGTAGGGGTAGGGGAGAAGAGGGCTAAATGGAAATAGATCCTGATTTGAACTCTTGCTACCAGAAATAGCAGTAAGCTTGCTTCAACATTAATTTAAACTCAATTGAAAAAAGATGGGTTAAAAGAAAGACAAAATAAGGAAATGTGAGGGGAAAAAAAAAAACCAACAGCTCAATTTGGCCTCATCATCTTGCTGCCTTCCAACTTTTACTATTAATAAAGAAGTAGTAGAGGTAATGAGTGAAGTTTTCCCCTCATTATCTATATGTGAACTAGATGCCTGTGCTCCTATTGTAATTAATAGAGACTCAGGGCAAGATTCAGCTACATCAACACAGGTACATACTGCCATCTCAGATGCCAATACACCTAAATGAAGCTGGCAGCTTAGAGACATAACTTATGGAAGATCTGCAGCCTTTTGGAGCTCAGCAGCTACAGTTTGGGCCTGACACCTTGTCTGTCTCACATTTTGGTACCTGAAGCCTGCCAAAATGACTGCTGTAGTTACAGCTGCACAGATAGTCAGGGAATCCTGCCATACTGGTTGCCAAAAAGCAGGTGTCTATTGTGATTTGTGGTAGTCTATGAAAGACATCTAGGTTAGCATGCAAGACACAGGACCTAGAGGAGGCCTATTCCCTTGGCAAGTGACAGTTAGAGAGGCCAGACAAGCAGCTCAGATCTGGGAATAAATTTAGGGAATTTTAGTAAAGCTCCAATATCTTATTTTTGGTTTAGTAAGAAATACAGAGTGATAAGTAAATGAAATGGGGCTAAAGATAGATGGTATTTGTGTAATGATGGCTAATGTACATATGCACGTGTGCATGTAGCTATGCATATAGTGTATGCACTGGTTTACTGATTTTTCTCCACACCTGTTGGGTTTTTTTTTCCTTTAAACTTTATTCTTAGCTATTTCAGGGCTACTTCCTTTACTGAGCACTCAGAGGGAAATGAGTTTCTCCATTACCAATGTGGATATAAGGTGTTCTGTCAATCTGAACACACTGTCTTGTGACACCCTGAAGTCAGGTTATGTCAGTGTCCTCTTGGTAGGTTTATAATTTAATTCTCTCATTAATCTCTATTTCTACCAGGTTTATGAATTCCTCTAGATTTATGAATTTTCTACTAGGTTAATTAAATTTATTTCAGTTTCAAATTGTGTTATCCTTTTAATGCAAGACACTCAGGGCTCTATAATGGCTTGGGGAAAACTAATAGGACATGAACATTTGGAAAAGATATTCAGAATCTCAAAATTCCAAATTTAGACTTGTGGCTATTTGGGATCCTTCTCTCAGAAAAAGATTGTTTACTCCCTGGGCTCTGGATTGTTACTGAACAAGCCTAAAATTGATTTATATTGCCATTCTGGATCACAATGCTCCTTATATGACTAAACAAAAGCACTCAGAAGTCTTTAGATCAATCTTTAGGTAAGCAGTTAGATGCCTGATATTTTATCTAGGCTCCATCAGGATTCAAAGACAGCCTCAAGAAGCACATGAATTCTAATTCCTTGGGGAAAAGCTCTATATATTGACTACTTTTGAATTATCTTGTGAACAAATTCCATTTTAGCTGTTTCAACCTAAAAATAGCCTGAATCTTAGCACTTGTTTTAAATGCTTAATAAATCCTACAAATCCTCAAAAATCTGATCCCACTTCTCTTATATCTGATAGACTCTTCAAAGTGTATATGTCCTCATCCTTTTTGAGGATGGTTTGTAGGAAACATTGCTTTGGTTTAGTTGGTTTGGTTTGCTTTGTTTGTTTTCTTGTTGTTCTTATTTTATATTCCTACATTGTCTTCACCCATCTCACCCTTTCAGGCTCATGAGTTTAAAGGACAACAATTTGTTCTAGATTTATATTTTAAAGGCAAGGCAGAATATTGAGTGCCAGAACCAGCTCACAATAGTAGAGCTAATTTACACTTGTCCAATATGTGCATGTCTGCACATAAATGCACTAATCCTCAAACAAAGTAAACCACAGGGGATTTAATAAACAAAATTACCAAACTCCTATAAGTATATGTCAGAGCCTTTCATTAAAATAAAGGTGTTTTGTCCATATGTGTGCTATAAGATTTTGTGTTTGTTTACTGAACTATGAATTCCATGTTTCTGTGTTTGTTATGGATACAATTTTGCAGTCATTGTTAGAAAATAAAGAACCTGTAGGCCTGAAAATGTATCCGTTTACTCTGAGTGGCAAGAATCTTAACCTCTATATACTTATTCCCTGTCAAAATAATGGATTAATATCTGAATTGTGTGTAGCAGGATTTTTTTCCCACTAGCTGGACATCTCTTTTACAAACAGAATGTGTCTGTGTAGATAATTTAGACACTGCAAGATGAACCTAGCCTCCCATCACTCTGACAATAGGTTAAGTTCATACAAATTTTAATTCTCATTAAAGTCATTGTGCTAGAGATAGAGAAATGTGCTGTTTCTGCTTTCTGGCTTTTGGGTTTTGTTGTTGGTTTGTTGTGGGGTTGGGTTTTTTTCCCCCATTATATTCTTGTGCACTTAAAAAAATAATTCAGCCTATTTCCATGCAAATTATACTTTCCCTGAATTCATTAAATGCTCTTTGCTGAGCCCATAACTGGACTGTCTTCTCTCAAATTACCTATGCAGAATATTGAAAGGGTCAAAACAGTGCAGCATGCTACTGTATTTCCCAGAATAGAAAAGCATGCAGATTGCTCTTGTTTCTCATTCTTGTAATAAGGGATAGCAACAAGAAAAGAAAATGGCTGAAAATGGTTTTGTTCCCATGTGTCAAATACCATAATTAGAATAAGAAATGCTACAAATTAACCCATTCTCATTACAGTCACTATATTATAATTTCATGGTCCTCTACTGATGCTGTACTCTTGCTAAGCACATTTGCATCTCATCAGTGAACACAAGCAGCAGATCTGCTGGCATTGAATGCTTGATTCACTCCAATTTATGTCTTCTTTTCAGCTGGGGAATCCATTGTGTGAGCTAATAGCAGGTTTCCCATTTGAAATGACTGCAGATCTCTTCACATTTGGATACAGTGCAAGCATTGTCATGATTTTTTTTTTTGGCAATGTGTCACATAATTGTTCCATTACACTATGTGCAAGCAGAAGAAAGGAAATTTCAACATTAATGAAACACAGAAGACAATAGTGTGCTTTGCTCTGGGTGATGTGGGAGGGAAAGACAGGAATCCTTTTCTCTTAAGCCAAGGAGCAAGTGTAGCTGCAATCATTGTGATCACCTCCATAAAAGACAGAACAACCATTTCACTATCACCTACCCTACTTCTGCAAAGCTGCTTGTCAAAACAACAACAAAAAAAGAGGGTTTTATTAATATGATGAAGTGGACAAATATATCTTTTTATAGATTGCTTAAATTGCCATGTCCTTATTACCTGGCTGACTTGAGGGCATTGCTGAAGCATAATTTCTCACAAAGTATTCACGGGGTTGTTATTGCTAATACAGTGTTGTACAAGGAAAAATTGAACTTGAGTGCTTGTCTTATCTAACAATATTAAGTTGTTTTCCCAATTCAAGGGATGTAGAGAGGAAAAGCTGTATCTGAGGTGTTTTTTCTTGTTCTCTTGTGCCTGCTCTGACAGCTAGAGAAAGAACAACCTACTGAAATCTAAGGGAGCTTTGCTGTTGATGTTAATGGGATAGGATTTCATTGAAAAGGATTTAGTCCTACTAGACAGAAGTGCTGCACATGTTACCTTTGTAAGATCTTGGAGATTGACACAGGAGATGCATGATCAGTGACTCAAAACAGGGGGGTGTTTCACCTGTCCTTAATCATTAGTGCTTGGATTCACTTAAATTAAATTTAGGCATTTCCAATATGAACGCTGACATCTGGGGCAGGATTCAGTTGCCTAAACACAGGAATTTAGTGCCACTTGAAGCTTTCTAGGCATACACAGGCCACCTAGGTAAGCTTATGGAGACTCATACACTTTGGTACTGAAGCTGACCATCAGGTCTGATATAATACAACACCAAAAAAACCCAAACTCAACCATTTTTTGTTGTTTATTTTTTTTACTCCCCTTTTTTCCCCTCTTTTAGAGCCAGTTTTAGAAGATGCAGGATTCTATGAAGATTGACATGTTTCTTTGCCTTGTTTTTCTTTTCCTCACATTTCCTTGCCTTAGTTTTCCATCAAACTGAGAGCTTGATCATTCGGTAATTGCATAGTAGTGTGCAAACCTGGTTAATGAAAGGAAGATTAGAGGGGAGAATCTACCCTCACAATTACAAGAACATATGAGGCAAAAAACCTAAAGCTTATTCTATATTCCATGATCCTATCTTTTAAAAGACTAACAGTAGATATCTGGAGAATACTTCTTCAGCTTCTGACACTAAGCTGTTTGGGATATTCTGAGCCTATAGTTGTGCTTGGATTACTGTGGGTTTAATTCCTTGATCATTGATTTTAAGCTTCTCTGTTTCCTTGTGGGACCTTTGAACTTCCAGACTGCTTTGTCTTTGAGTTCCATAGTTTGTTTACACTATGGAATGGTGAAACTTAATTTAATTTAGTAATTACAGGGGAAAGAATGCTGTCATTCACTTTATGCTTTATAAACCTCTACCACATCCATTTTGGTTGAGCTTTCTAATGGTGAAAAGTAATTTTTAACCCCTTCTCATACAAAAGAAGTTCCATACTTCTTATCATCTCTAAGAAAAACATGATATCAAGTAGTGTAACAACTAAAACAAATACAGTAAAGCCTTTATGGAATTTCATCAGGATACTTGAGAATACCACTGGGCCTGTGACTGTATTTGTACTTGTCAAGTGACAGCAAATTAGTGTCAACATTGGCAGTATGTGTCAAGCTGCAATATGAACTGTTAGAATCTAAAGTAAGGACCTAATTCTGTAATCACTGAAATAATTTTCAGCCTTTCCATTAACTTCAGTGCTTCAGACTTGTTTTTTTTGAGACACATCACTGAATAGCAGTTTTCAGTTACCACTGACCCGAGATAGATTTCAGTGGATAACCTCCAAGTGAAAGGCTCTCTGCTGCATTTCAATACCATGAGCAATTTGTCCCCTTCTTGGTTTTATTTTTAATGTTTAAATAATAATAAAAAAGCCAAAAAAAGAACAATCTGTCATGGATGTGCATGATAATTGACATAATAGACCCTAACGGCTACTTTGGAGCATAATAGACCATGACAGCTCCATTGGAGCTTACTCAGAGACTGAGGAAAAAAGTTTTATTACTATAATATAAATTCACACTTATCATATTTTATTACATTTTAATTAAAAAATAAAATCCAGACAAAAATATAATTCGTTTATACACAGGATTATTTTGATTTAAATATCATCTGCTACACACACTCACTATCATTATCTTAAAATAAACAGCAAGCAAACATTTAACAGAAAACCTTCCCACAGGCAAGCATGACAAGTATTTGTTTTGTGTTTTTTTCTTCTTCTTTTGTCAATGTATAATCATTTGGTTAAAAATTATCCTTGTGAAAATATCATATTTTTGACCCTAATACCTCAAAAATCTGAAGGAAAATACCTCAGAGAAAAACACTTAAACCCTTGAATATTTGCTTACATACTGAATCTAATTTTTTAGTTTAATTTTTTGGTCTCAATTTTTGAGGGTTTATCACTATTCTGAGTGCTTAGAAGAGTTCACTATCTTACCTCAGTACTTTGGACTCTCTCTGGAGTCAAAAGAAAGTGATCTGACATCTCACTTATTTCAGATAAATCTTTTGGCTTGGGAATGTAGTTTTTCTCCATCAAGTGGAGAGGAACTCTTAATTGCCACCTTCCACTCGGTGACTGAAATTTATCTCCTCACTGACTAAAGAGGAAACCTGGTTGACAAGATTAGACAACTTGCAGAGCTCTTAGGAAACCAGAGCGATTATTCCATTTATGGAGACAGACATTCTGAATTGCCTTCCCAGGACTCCTCTTAGTCTTTTATATAGCTTATAGGAAGCCATTTCCAGCAGGAAATATCTTGCCTACTTGGCATATAAGGAAAATACAACTTCCACAAGAGAGCTCATATTCAGACTGCAGACACCAGGCTGTGTGTTAGCCACCACTGAGCTCCAGAGAAGGACTGAAGTTCACACATAGCTCTCTAATTAACTTTTCCTTCTGGTTTGTTCTATAAACAACTCAGAGGCTTAAAGTGCACTCAAATGAATTTAGAAATAAGCTGTGCATTTCATAGAACATTCTGAATCAAACAACTGCAGCCAAGTAAACTCAGAGAAACCTGAATTGCATCTTTGAAATTGGGCAGCCTCTCAGCCAACTACCTGCATTTGTCAGCATATAGAAATACTCCTACTTATCTGCATGGCAAAGTTATTTATTATTAGACTTTGTGAAGGGTTTTTCTATGCTTAAAATAGTCTAATAGGAATGGTAGACATGCTACTGTGAATTACCACTGCAATCATTTGCAAAAGAGGGAAACACTTTCTTGTATTACCCTCCTCTGGTTTTCTCTGGTTAATTTGAGATCAAATAATTGTAACACTGGCAGTAGAAAAGGCAAGAGTCATGGAAAAATATTTGACAAAACTAATGTCTCAGGTAACTGAACAGTAACTTTCATAGAGATCACTTTGTTTGAAGACAGAGGAAGTAAAAAAATAAAGAGAGCTAAGAACCTCACAGGGAGATCAGAATAGGCTTGTCAACTAATGACCAAGCAGTGTACTACTTATCTATCAAATATGAAATAATCCAGTCTAGTATTTTTACTATTTGTAATATTTGCAATTATACCATGTGATTTCCTTATGTCCTCCTCCTGTGTCATATGAAAAGGCACATGTAGATACTACCTGTATTTAGGGACTGGTTGGAACCCAGTTGACATCATTCCCTTGACATCCGAAAACTTTGAATAGGAACTGTCACAGAAAAACTGCAAATTCTCTCAATATTTAATGAATGAAGGTCAAATACTAAGGCTCATCAAAGAACAGGCTGGAAACCTCCCATGTGTCCTGCACAAAACTCACTTGTGTGTATAATCTATGAACTTTAGCCAAAAATACCAAATATAGACTTTGTTAAACTGTTAAATTGTTAATTATATCCGGGTTTGAGTGGGTTTATTTTTTTCCTCACTTATGTTATATATTTAAATAATTTAGAACAACAGTGTAGAGATCACATAAATATTTTACTTGGTCCTTTGAAGGATATTCTGTTACTGTAATACATAGAGTGGTACATATAAATGTAGAGTTTGGACTTGTACCATCACTGTACATGCACATAGTTGTCTTGGAAGTCATATAGTTTAGGATAATGGACTGATGCTGTAATATTTCATCACAGCAATAATATTTTTAAATGGAATAATTTATGAACAATGCTTTCAGAACATCTAACTAAAATAAAAATCTTTTCCTAGAGAGATCCTTTTCAGAATCAGACTGTGTCCTAGTTTTGACCAACACTAGGGAGCATAGTTAATAGTTGACTAACTCGAGGGGATTGTCATTCAAACTTAGACACTGAGATGTTTGTGTCTAGTAAGTTTAGTTCTGGTCACAACATTGAGATGCTCTGGTAAAAACTAAATGAAACTGTCTCTTTTCTTAGAGACAGGGTTAGTTTGTGCTAATGGGAAAGGTTTCTTTTCAGAGGCTGATGGAGAGAATTAATTGGGTACATCTGATGGAGAACTTCAGCAACTCTGCTCTGAAGCTGTTTTATGGTTGCTTAGATCTTTCACAGAGCAGTGATATCATGGTGTTCTGTTGGTATTGTGCAGAACAATTCGTGCATGTAATGCCATTTTCAGAGCTTTTCTGAGACACTGTGATCTTTGATGTCTATAAGTAAGAGTAATCTAATTTAACAGTTGTCATTTGAAAGAAAGATTTAAGAGGAAAAAAAGTTAGAAAATACCAAGTTTCAGGTTTCTCCTTTTCATTTCCATTTCTGGGGATAGTTTCAATTTCATACAAAGTATGATTTTATTACTCAAACCAGTCTTTTTTAAGGAAAAGCTTAAAAAAAAAGATTGATTTGAAAAAGTTGTCTATTTCTGTTATGATAGTCAGCAGATCATAGTGTGAAATGTCATGTTAGGGCTTGTTCTTATTTTGACAGAAGTAGTGCATCAAAAATAAGTCACAGTAAGTTGAATTTTGTACCACAAAATAAAACTGGGATGAAACTGGATTGTTGTTTTTGTTCCAATATCCTTTTAAAAATTGTATATTTTCCCCTTATTTAGACTTTATATATTCTGATATATATTCTGATCTGTTTTTGTGAAGACACAATGAAAGGAACACTTTACCTCCAAGCATCCTTTTCTTACAAACTCTTTCCTGTCATCAGTTTTTCTCACTTGTGCTGCTACATCACAATCTGACTCCTGTTTTAAGCTGCAACTGAGACTTCTATAAATCAGCACCTGAACACTCTATAGATCCCTCTAGCCATGTAATTTGAACATGTGGTTTACATTTCAATGAAATAGGACCATCCAAGAAACCATTTGTAGGAGTCTAAGCAAAGCTACAGCTCTCACAGGGTATAACATCCAGGATTAGCTGGGCATTTTTCTTCCCACTCATTTTGCTAGTGCATTTTCAGTGCTGTCAAAGTGTTTTGGTAAATTATTTGGAGCCAGTTTCTGGTGGTTCACTCTGTTCTGAATCAGTAGAACTAGCAGAAGAAGTACCAGGTGGAAACCTCTGCTTATTAAAAGCTGAGCTTTATGTTTTTATCACCTCCTGTTTAGATTTATTAGTGTCATTTGATTTTTGTGGCCCTTGTGGACATTTATCAAAGAAATTGCAATTCTCAGAGTACAGCAGTGTGAATATACCAAGCTTTCAGGTGCCACCACGCTCCATGATCTGAATTAATTACCTGAACAATTTCACAGGGCAGAAATTTCCTGTCATAAGCACATCCTGACCCTTGGGTTTTCCCACTCAGATCCCTTTCCCTGCTGTTTATTAGCTACTGTGGATGTTTCAGGTGTTTCACAGCATATGCAACTTCTGCACTCTCCCTGCTTTGGAATTCAGCAATAGCTCTGTATATTCAAGGGGGAAAATAAGAATACTGCCACTGACGTCAGTGGGTATGGAATATTGAGTTCAAGCTAACTTGTACAAAGGAGCAAATCTTGGACCATCATGCTACACTTAGTAGATTGGACTAGTTAAGAAGTCCAGCTGGCTAGTTTTTGGAGATCTCAGAGGTATTGGTGCTCTGATAATAGCTGTAGTTTAATAAAAGACATTCTTCTATCACTTCCATGGGACCCCAGGCTGTTGAAAGAGAAGATCTAGTTACAGGTTAGACTAGAGATGAGCAAATCTTATTCCTTGTGGTAAATTAAATCTAACACTGTCCTCTTCCTTAGGAATCAGAAAGGGAGGATCAGCTCTGGCTTTATTCCTGTGCTTTATTCCATTTTCAGGGTGGTGATAACTCGTGATGTTTTAATTTTAATAGCTTAGTCTGATGAGTTCACAGCTCCATCATTAGTATTAATTAGTTATCTAGCAACATGTTGGACTGATGGATGTTAACACCTCCCTCCTCAGGGGTTAATATCAATTAAAATGTAGAAGACTGGAAAAAAAAGACTGCAGAAGGATAAAATTTGTACTTGGATGCTCTTTCTTCCCTCCTTATCTTTGTGTTTTATTTTACTGTAGGAATTATATACAATTGAATTGCTTGACCCAATGGTTGCAATAATAATAATAATAATGATAATATTAAAACACTCATACAAAGTACATATTAAAATAAATAAATACACACCTGAATTGTGCCTAATAGGTGGATTTTGGTGTCTGCAGTGAATGTGTGATGGCTACAAGCTACAAAAAATCTACAGGATCACAGATCTTGTAATAATAACATTTTATCTTGGGTTTTGATCATTCTCATACAAAGCAGAGCAAAGTTTAAGTACTAGTAAAGTGAAAAGTTAATTTCAGTTGTAGAAATTCCCTTTTGTTCCTGATATTTCTTTTTCTGCTGTCATCCCAAATTGTCTGTAGTAGCATTTGAGACAAATGTAAAATACTTTCTGGTATTCCCTGAGTATCTGGACAGAAGCTAAAAAACAAGATTTCATCACAACAAGTTTTAGGCATAGAATCTATGTTAGGAAATAGATGCTCTGAAGGTATCTTTCATATGATTTGGGTTTAGATAGTCCTGCAAGGAGCAGGGAGTTGGACTCATAGATACTGTGTCCAGTTCTGGAGCCCTCAACACAGAAAGGACATGGAGCTGATGGAGCAGGTGCAGAGGAGGCCACGAGAATGCTCAGGGGCTGCAACACCTGTGCTCTGAGGACAGGCTGAGGGAGCTGGGATTGTTCAGCCTGGAGAAGAGAAGGCTTCGGGGGGGGAGGGCTACTAGTGACTTTCCAGTACCTAAAGGAACTTCCAAGAAGGCTGGAGAGGGCCTGTTTGCAAAGGCCTGGAGGGAAAGGACAAAGGGGTAATGGTTTTAAATCGGAGAAGAGTAGATGTAGACTGGACATTAGAAAGAAGTTGCTCCCCACGAGGGTGGTGGAACACTGGCCCAGGTTGCCCAGGGAGGTGGTTGAGTTCCCGTCCCTGGAGGCATTCCAGGTGAGGCTTGCCAGGGCTTTGGGCAACCTGATTTAGTTGGGGATGTCCCTGGCCACTGCAGCGGGGTTGGACTAGATGAGCTCCAGAGGTACCTTCCAACCCAAACCATTCTAGGATTCTATGATAACTCCAACTCTGTCTTTCCTCCAACTGCATGTTTAGATCCTTCTGATGCTGTAAGCTCAAGCAAACATCTCCAGAAGTCTCCTCTCCTTCCCTGTGGCCACACACATGGGTATTTTTTATGCTTTCCCATGACAGGCAGTCTTTAAATCTTCAGCTTCTTAAAAAAATAAAATTCCTAGTGGAAGCTGCACTCTGCTTTCCAGTCTGTATGTCTCACATCTGACAGGTTCAGCTAGCTGCCACTCCTCCCCACAGTGCCCAGAAGTTCAAGCAGCAATGAATTCTAGTTCTAACAGTGGGAACCCAAACAGATATGTGACACAACATCTTAGTTCTGCTCTCTAAAGAGCTCTGCTACATGGCTTGCACTATTAGGTGACTTTGTGTATAACAAATGCCCAGTTCTCTTGTTTATTAATCCTTTTTTTAACCTTCAATATTGCAAGCTTAGATTTCTGGATTCTGAAGTTAATTTATGTCTTTTTCCCAAGATGAAACTAAACTAATTCTCTTTCTTTTTTTTTATAAATGGATATTTTCCCTTGAAGGCTCTTGATAATTTCTTAAAGAGTCATCCAACTTTAAACTTGGTAAGTTGGTTTTATTTTCTGTGTTTTGGGGTCCTTATTTTTTTTTCTTCTGGCAAGGCAAGCAATACTTTGCAATCAGCTTAGCATATAAATACATTTGCTGCTGAAATAATTGATGTGTATCAACTTTATACATAAAACATGACAAAAGCCCATCAGCTATACTTTGCAGTCAGGAGATTAAAAATAAAAAATAGTGTTAAAAAGTTGATTGGCAAAAATGTCCTAGTTATTCAACTAGTTTGCATCAGTGTCTTTGCAATGACAAGTAAGCTCTTTAAAAAGTCTTATTCTCTTTGATAAAAAATCTCTTTAAAGGGAGAAGTTTGAATGTTACACTTCCAAATTCTGGTTTTGAAGACTTTAAAATTATGTTTACTCATTTGAAACACTGCATCTAATCCAGTAAAACATATAATCTAAGCAAACAAGTTATAAAATCATATATGTACCACAGCATATCAAAATATCATCTTAACAGACCTGACATAAAAAATATTATCTACTAAATTCATAAAATTAAACATGTAAAGGTGATTATATGCATGTATAGATATATATATGTAATTTCATTATCATTTACAAATACTGAGCAGTACCATGCAATTTATCCTAACAGAAATAGTGAGCCAACACATGAAGTAGCATCCTAATCAGTATAAATACACATAGTACAATCAATTTCTTAGTTATAGAATTAACATCACTAAGGCAACATTTATAGAAAGTAAAAACATACTGTTCTATAGATCTGTGCTTACACCCAGTTGGTAAATTGCATTGTTTTGCCTGTAACTGAACAAATAACACAAGAAATAACAGTCATATTTCAGAGACATATCACTTTTATGATACACAAGTAATATTTAAAATGCCTTCTCTGCATTCTGAGGAACTCCTTGTTTTAACTTGCACCTAGAGGTCAAGTAAAAGTGAATATAAAAGTTGACATCTTGCAGGAGTTCTTAGAAATGCATGCACATTCCAAGAGTGATACACTAGAGGTGAGGCTGTTGAATAAGGACTAGAACTAGCTGGAATACAGATTAATCATTCTTTCCCTAAGAACTGAACTACAAACAGAAATAATTTATCCCTGTGGAAGCAAATTGGCTAATTTCTGAAGAGAATAGAATCATGGAAAACTCCATGATCATCATGGCCAGGCTTCGCGAACGCAGCTCCAGGGAGGGCTCCAGCCACGCTCTTCCCAAGCGCTTTTTCCAAGCACTGCTGGCTGCAAAGGCCAATTTGGGACAGACAAGAGCAGTTGCAAAAGGCACAGCACAAGGACTCCTCAGGAGGTAGAAGCTGCAAGACACGATTCTTTCTACGCTGTCTTTTCTCCTCCAGAGTGATCCTGCGTGCCTGCTCCAAAACATCCGCGGCATTAAAAACAGTGTGTGTGCAGAGCTGCTGAGTGGAGGCCCATGGAAAACTAACTTCTTTGTAAAAGACAAATTCCAAGTTAGATTCCTAAGCATTCAATATAATACGTCCAGGTAATAGTAAAGAATAAAAGAATCATATTTGGAATAGTTGTATGAAGATCACAGAATCATTTGGGTTGGAAGGGACCTCTGGAGCTCATCTAGTCCAACCCCCCTGCAGTGGCCAGGGACATCCCCAACTAGAGCAGCTTGCCCAGAGCCCTGGCAAGCCTCACCTGGAATGCCTCCAGGGATGGGAACTCAACCACCTCCCTGGGCAACCTGGGACAGTGTTCCACCACCCTCATGGTAAGGAGTCTTTTCCTAGTATCAAGTCTAAATTGATTCCTCTCCAATTTAAAACCATTGCCCCTTGTCCTTTCACTGCAGGCCTGTGCAAATAGGTCATCTCCACTCTGCTTGGAAGTTCCCTTTAGGTCCTGGAAGGTCACTAGTAGTTCCCCCTGAAGCCTTCTCTTCTCCAGGCTGAACAATGCCAGCTCCCTCAGCCTGTCCTCAGAGCAGAGGTGTTCCAGCCCCTGAGCATTCTCTTGGCCTCCTCTGGACCTGCTCCATCAGCTCCATGTCCTTTTTGTGCTGAGGGCTCCAGAACTGGACACAGTGTTCCAGAGGAGGTCTCACCAGAGCAGTTAAACTACCCTCTCCCAAATTAGGATCTTGTGAAGAAATAGATTTGCACTTTTCCCATGGGATGCCAAAGATATGCCAGGAAAAAGGGAAGAGGAAAGGAAATTATAATATAGGGATAAAATCTGGTTTCTAAGGGACTATGATTACAAGGATCAACCTAACTTTAGCAGGCTCGAATGATTTTAGGGACCTGAGTGCATAGGCTGTGAATCTGGCATGCAATGACAAAGCAGGAGAAGTTGTCAAACCCAACTTCACTTGAGACATTTCCTCATCAGCAGCTTAAGTCTTTGATGCTGACACAGTGATCACACTGGTAAGGTAATGCTGAAGCCACTCCTACAATGGAGAACTCGAGAAGTACTAGAAGGTAACTTGAAGTGGCATCATTCTCCCTAAAATTTCTTTTCAGTGACTATTTAAAGAGGCCTTGGGACTGAGCTCTAATTAACATAGATCAATGTAATATGCCATGTAAAATTAGGCATGCTCTCCAAATGACCCCAAAACCACAGATAAAATAGGTATATAAAAGCAATTCTTTAAGTTTGTTGTAAGTGAAAGGAGAATTCAAACCTTTGAGCTGTATGTGGTCATGTAACTGATGAATCAATGGAGAAGAGTCAATGGAGAAAGGCAAAGCCTTCCAGACTGGTGTGCTGAGCTGACTCTGATGGTTCTTCTCCCCCTGTGATGTCTATATATGAAATACAAACTTGGCTGATTATGCATGTTCAATTCAGACAATAATTCATGCCATCACCTTAAATATATCACTACTGAAGTATGCAACAAAATTGCCATTTTTGCCATATTCATCAACAGTGCTTTCACAAACCCTGGCATGCCAGCTAGCTTCAACACTATTTCCAGTTGCTGAAAAGCAGGAAGAAATAAAGGTGTTTTATTATTTTATAGCATCTTTAGCTCTTCTCTGCTGACAGTAAAGAGGCAGATTTTTTTTTAAGATGAAATCTGGTCTGGAGTAGTGGTGTGTTTTCTTTAGGTGGTATACAGTGAAACTGTCAAAGGAAGGACAGTTGATGTCAGAAAGCTTCATATTTATTCATGTTTAAATTGAGGTTGGCTGTGTTTGCTCTCATTACTGCTGTCATAAATGGTCAAGGACATCGAGGTATGTGTTTTCATAACTGATGTGATCATTCCAATACAACAAAAGTCCTGTAGCTCCATTATAGATTTTAAAATGCTCCTGATGCAGCACTATTTAGGAATCTGGAACCCACTTATCTCTTTAAGAAGTGCAATTGCTATGATAACTCAAAGCATCTCAAATATTACTTCTTGAAACTCAGATTTGAAACTCCTAATGGTATGGTCAGCCAATCCATTGTGAATGCAGACAGTGTAATGGAGGTGAATGAGAATCACTCACACCTTTGGGAACACATTTATTTATTGATACTGAGATAGCTTAATTTCAAACAGCAAAACCAGAGAGAAACTGAAGTTCAAAATCCTTTATGTAGTATTTATCAATTTTAGACAAGCATGAGACCACACAAGACTTGACTCATTCATTGCAGAGAACTTCCTTTTTGCCGCACGCAGTAGATCTCGCATTGCATTGCAATTAAAACACAAAGGCACACATCAAATTGTTCCTGCTTACAGAGACAAGACCACCTAGTGGTTTCTGTATGCTTAATTCACTCTCTCCTGCCACAGCTGCTTGAGGCTTTGATTAGTTTTATCTTGCTTACAAGACGCACCCCATGTAGAAGGAGACAAAGTGATAAGCTCTCCTGTTGTTTCTGCAATGCTAAAGGAAGCTTGTTGCCTTCTGATCACTGAGTGTCAGGGATGGAGTGACATAACTTCACTTGTAGAAGGGAAGGAGCAATATGTTTGCTATCAGAAAAGAGTGATTTAATGAAGTTTGACAATAAATGCAACAGTGGATTAACAAGATTTGATGTGCAAAGTACACTTGGTTATTTACTGCATAGTGGACAGGGTTAGGCAAAACTGTCAGGGAGACTGTTGAGTCACAAGGTTCAGAATGGACCCTCCTGCTTTCTAAATTCTTTCTCAGAGAGGAGTCTAGGTGCAGATAGGCACAAATTTAGTCCCTTCCCCTTCCCCTTCCCCCTTTCCCCTTTNTCCTTGCCTTCTAAAGAAAGTTTCTTCTTTTTTTTTCCTTGGGTTTTCACTTGAAGTTTGCTCTCTTTTTCCCCCCCCATTCTGTGTAACATAATAATAAGGTTAACATATGCAGAAAACAGAGGGAACTGGTTTTGCATAGGTAAATCTTGCATTTTCCATGTTGACATGCATGGCCATAGTTAACTTTCCAGAGGATTCTCAAAGGTAAAAAATGTCCCTGACACACAGATGCATGCACCATTATTGCTGATTAAATTTTTAAAACACTTGATCATTAAAACAGCAATAATATGCCATGTGTCTTCTAAATTGGCTTTATTGAGTTCAGAAAATTATTGAGAAATCAAGACAGATAAGCATTTTTCCTCACTCTCATTTGGTTCCACCATAATATCAGTACAAAATTTAAGCTTAAAGGCCACAGATCAGGAAAAAATCTAATTCTAGCAAACTGAAAACTGAAGCCATCAGAAATAAAATATAGGGAATCACTAACTCCTCATACACAAAATCTCCTATCCTAGGATACAGAATACATGTTTTGCTTCCAACTGAAAAATCTTAACCTTTTCTAAAGGACATTTGAGGAATGAAAAGAGAGCCTATATAAACAAACTTCCCTGGTCCATGGGAATTCTGAGTTCAAACCAGCTTCAGATGTCAGATTTTAATTTGCAGTGTGTCTAACTCCTCATTAACCTAACTATGATGCTCAGCTAGAAAGTGGATTGGGGGTAAAAAAACCAAGAGGAAAAAAAAAGAAAGTATGTTTCCAGTATAACAGATAAATAGGTAGCTATTACCTAGGTGTTGTTTGTGGATAGTTTACCTCCTTAGAGATCTAAAAATGGGTTTGTTCACCAGTAATGAGTTTTCCCTTGGTGAGCAATTGTTTTTGCAGGCATATAGTATGTTGAAAGACTCTATTTGCTTGTAGCCTATACATACCTGTAATTTGGCTGTAAACTATACAGAGGGTGCTTGTAGGAAAAAGCAATATAAATACACTTCATTCTGAAAGATTTTATACTGGTTTTCAGCTTCCCTGCCTGCATTGTTTTCTTTAAGCATTTAGGTTAACTTGAAAGTTAAGATGCTTAAGCTGAGTTGCATAAGGAGGAAGGCAGACAGCTTATTAAAATTGCAGCTCAGCTGGAGATTTTATTTCAGTACATTTCAGAAAAAAAAAATAATGTCTGTCTTACAAGTTTAAACAAAAGTCTGTTTTTTAAAGTCTTTGGTGGTTTTCAAGTAAAGCAACGAGCAAATCTTTCCACCTTTCCAGATGTCATATTCCACTGGAAAGGTGGTGGTTTGGTGCATCAGGACCATATCTTTTGTAAGGTCCCACAACCCTGTGGTAGATATTAGAGAGGGGAAAGCAAAAGAGGAGTTGCAGTGCCTCTGAGCACAATGCCCAGGGTTTCCAGGAGCTACACTGAATTATCATCATAATGTTTGAGGAGAAGGAGACAGGAATCAAACACTCATACACAATCAATCAAACACACTATATCTGTTGGAGGATGTACTCTTGGGGAAGGGCTCATTAAATAGCATGAATGTCTGTAAAAGAGATGGAATTCCATCAAATAAAGTGAATGTTAACAATACAAAAATAATACCTTGAATTTAACCATCAACACGCCATTCACTAAACCATATCTCTAACTTTTGCATTAAGAAAATGCTTCTTATAGAGATCCCACATAAATTAACAGCACTGACTATTTGTGTACAGGATGGTATCTTTAATGGTGAATTAAACTGTGCAAGGAAAATGAGATTTAAAAAAAATCTGGCCTCAAATACAAAGTCTTGTATCACACAGTTCATTTGTCCTGTCAGGTCTTAATAATGCACTCAGTTTTCTTATAAATAAGAAAAATTAAACTGAAAGCTTGTGAATTTCTCATTTCAATATATCATGTGAGGTTAAAGAGTTATTTTTCCTGCTCTGTGTAAATAAAAGTCCTCTTTTCATCTTGGGCTCATCTGAAGGCAGCACTGGGGTTTAGCATGAAAATGCTGTCTTGCAACTTAAGCAAATTTAGCTCTTCCAAAAAATATGTACTCATTTCATGAGAAAGGGAGAAAAGGTGAAAAAATGCCATCAAATGGGTTTAAAATTTGTTATCATGAAGTGCAGTTCACCAAAACAAAAGTATGTGGGTTTTTTACTTTAGAGACTAAACACAAAGTCTGTTAATGAAAGTTACTTGAGCATTTTCAAGTATTTTATTTTTAAGTTGCATCATTTAAAGCATTAAAATTCATATATTACAGGACACATTGGTTCTGAAAATCTACTTAAATACTGCTGCATTTATAGTGGATATTTAAACCTTAAAATAATATTAGTGTCTCAGCTTAAAGCTGTAAGCTGTCAACACAAAGTACCTTTGCCCTGATTGAAGAAAGCCATTAAACATTGCCTCATTAAAGTTTATTGACTTAAGCACATGCTTAAAGTCAATCATGTGCTTAAAAGCTTGTCCTCAAATACATCTGTTTTTTTCTGAATGATGAATTTAATTCTATGACTTCTTGTGTTTAATGAATCATTGGCAATTAATACAATCACACTATCACGAAAAGGAAAAGTGGAAGACACTCTGTTCTTGAAATAAAAAGAGACCCCAGCATCCCAAGAGATCCTTGGGATCCAGTGATGGATTTAAATAGAGAGAAGGGAAGTTATGAGGCCAAATGTCCAAACTAGATGAAAATCTTTATTTTCTTTCCTCTAAATGTGGAAAAAAGTTTCTCTTTTGAATAGGATGGAGGTTATCCTTTCCCAGAATTGATTAATCTCTAGCAAAAGTCCTCTACTCATACTTGCATTAACAGCTTCATACCAATAAAGGTGTAGAAAAACTTCAAGTGACCACTGGTCACTTCTCCCCCTCTCCTGTGCCCTGGGGAGGCCTCCCCTGGAATGCTGTGTCCAGTTGTGGGCCCCTCAGCTNGTGTAGCTCAAACCCCCCACTTTCTTCCCTTTCTCTGCATCGTGTTGACAGCAATGCTAAAATACTCATGGGATCAAGGTAGCCACATGGCCCTGGGCAGGTGCTGTGCTCTGCCTTTGGTGCCAGGATTAGAGCAACCCTGCTCCCTCCCCTCAGGACTGCATCACCACAGCATTGTACTTTGATGATGCATTGCACCAATCCATCACCACAGGAATGTCAGTCAGAAGATGGCACCAGCTTGGATAAACAGATCCAAGAGCAGGTTCAGTTTAATTACAGGACAGAAGGTGTCCTGGTGTTCCTTGGAGACAAAAGGCTTGTGCCAAGAATTCCTATGTTTTGCATTGCTGTGCAGTGGTCTGACAAACACGCTGAAGCATCTGAAGAGAGTGCACACAGACTTTGTCAAGAGAGTCATTCTAAAACAAAGATGAAAAGTGAAAATCCTAATACCTTCTTCATAAAAAAGAACCCCTCGACAGATTCTAAATATAATCTGTATTTCAGTACTTCAAAGAAGATTTACAAGGACACTGTCAGGTCAGATTTGGCTTATCATGTAAGCTTTATAAAAATAAGTTGCTTTTGGAGTATTGGAGGAAACAGTTACATTATCTTTCTTAAGGACAAATATTCTTTTTGTGCAAAGTTACACCAAGTAGCTACACCAAGCAGGTCACTGCTTCTTGTGAGACAAAGTTGCCTAAGAAACAGGAAAAAAAGGTGGACAGGAATCATTTTTGACATTTAATTTGATTTCTGAGTCATTATACCATATTTATTTTCTACTTGTGGTGTAAAATTAAGCACTTCAGAATTCATTCTTGCATAGTTGGTGATCAAAATAGTCATTTACTACAGGGTGTTGTGTCATTATTGTTACTTTGCTTAGCTAGTGGACATATTTGCAGCCAGGTTACTTTTAGCATGAGAGTCTCAAAATGCATAATTACCTTTTTAGCAAGAGTTGTGCCTTCCACTGCCAAATGAAGTTCCAATTTTATGACAAGTTTAAGTAGGAAGTTTATAAAGTCACATATAAAACAGTGTATTTATGTATAGCATATGTACCCATACATTTATATATATGTAGGTATGTCTAATCTTCAGCATTGTCTCCCCAATATGCCTTTTTTTTGTGTCTATGTAAAAGTGCTTACACACACATACATGTGTCTGTGTATCCATGTATGTGGCAGTTAATATATAAACAATAAAATTAGTGCAGTTTTCCACAAGCTATCATGGTTTTGTTTGTGAAATTAAGTTTATTTTATGTGATTCCCAGAGTGCCTGGTGCTAGATATTTGTCCTGACAGTACATCATTGCATGGTAAAGTTGTTAAGGAGAAGTTGGAACTTCTGGCTATGGAGTAATATCCAGGGTTTGAAGGGAAAAGTTGGGATATGTGTTTGAAGCATTCATCTGCTCTATTTGTGGAGCTGTAATTTTAATTTTTGAAGGGTTTTCTTTTTTATTTTTCTCTTCTTAAACATAAAAATACATGAGCAAAAGGCTAAATTGTTGGGATTTTCAAATCAGAAGAATATTCTTTATCAGAGGGTTGTCAGTGAAGGAATTTAGATATTTCTCTTTTATCACACTTACTGCCAAAGTCCTTAGGAATCAAACGGAACACATGGTTCTGGGTTCTGTGCAAGCAGAATAAAAGATTTGGTGCATTTACTATGCAGACAAGACAACTAGAAATTAAGAGAAAGAAGTATAGAAGTAGCACGATCAGCTCCACTGTTTATTGGCAAGGTTTGGGCTTTTTTGTTTTGCTTTGCTTTGTTCTCTGATGTGTTTTTTTCTTTCCTGATTTGTGCTTTTAGATTTCTTTGTGGGGATAATGTTAGGAGGGAGATAATGGGGTAAAGAATAATAAAGAGAGTGAGGTTAGAGATTTGGGGTCATGTCCGAACACCCTGGGCTGCAGGGAATGAACCACAGAGCCAGTTACATCAGGGACAGGATATACACTATATAATCTGCAATACAAAAGTAGGACTGAGACCAACCTCCCTAAAAACAAAACAAAACAAATCTCTAAAGAGATGAAAGCTGTTCTTTGGCTCTCAAAATCTTCCTGCAACAGCTGTCCTGGTTTAAGTTTTTGCTTGGCTTATCCCTCTAATTCTTTCCTTGAGCATCACAAGGTTTAAGGAGACCAGAAGTAGAGAGGGAAGGACTGCTCCCAGAGATTCTGGTTGCTCCTGGAATTTCTTCAGTTAGTGAAACAAGGTACAAAACATGAAAGAAGATATTCATCTAAAAAAAAACCAACAACAACCTGGTGAAAGGGGATGGATTTCAATATCATTTTGCCTGTAATATCACCTCTCTGTTACTGTGTTTTGCATACTTCTATCTCTTTCCATGTGTAAATGAGGTAGATGTGTCAGTTGAAGACCACAACNGGGGCCCAAAACTGGATGCAGTTTAGTTTTGATACTAAAAAATATTGTCCTCTGTAGGGCAAAGTTGTTATTGACAGACAAATCTTATTCAAATTCAACATTAAGTCTCCCTTACACCTGGGAACAAGAGGCATCAGACTGTGGATTCAGAGTTTGTCTCTGAGATGTGTTACAGATGCATTCCCTTCAGCCTTCTCATGGGATCATAGAAATCAAGAACATTCTGGAGCACACCACTGACTTGTACACCTGGGTCACTATTTGTAGAGAGCAGGGTATGCAGAAGGAGAAGAGGGAAGAGACTTGGGCACACCTTACAATGGGTTGAAAAGATATTCAGCACATCTCCCCAAACTTGTTTATTTGGAGGTGTCCTTAGGTCCCTCAGTTTAGACCTAGCAGGAGTTAACAAGGCATTGAGACAAATGGGCCAGATCACCAGCACCCATTGGACTAATTTATTTGGAGCTATTGTTTCAAGCTGTCTGCAATATCCAGAAGTCATCACTGTCCTGGTTTATAATCAGTTGATGTTTTCATGGTTATCTTCATTACCATCTGTGCTAGAAATATTGCTTTTTAATGACAGCTTAGATTCTGGAGTACAAATTGCAAAGGCTATTTGGAAAGGGAAAACAACTTAACTAAGAAGAAAACTTAACCTACCTACATTTCCTTTAATGGAAAACAATAAAAACAGTAGAGAAATATAGAGGGGAAAAAGAAAAGAAAAAGAGGTGAAATTTCCCTCATTTGGACATTGCTTTATTTTTTTCCTCTATATTTCTTGTATCCCTACACACACCTTTGACCATCTAACCAAGATAGTGTAACTCTTACTACTCTATGCAGGTATTTTTTCCTCTCTCTGGATATTTTTTTCCTGTCTGACTGTAAGGGTTTCTGTCCTGCTCCTATCATATGGTCTGCTTTAACAAATGGAGACATTTTGTGTGCTAAAACTCTGCTGCTGTACTGCTGTCTGTGAGTCTAAAGCTCAAAGAAACATATCATAGGAGGAGGGAATACATTATAATTGTATACATTTGTGAGGTTTGCTTTTTCTTTGTTTTTTAAATATATATTTTGTTATCCTGAGGGCTGGAGGAGGAAGGAAAGGACACAGAAATAGGAATACTAGCATGGTTCCTGATTTGTTTGTATTCAGGTCAGTAGACAGTGGCAGGAGAGTGTTTCTCTCCTACTGTTGTGCCCTATCCAGCCCTGTGACAGGAACATCAAGAAAACTTGGTTTGTATTTCTGTTTTAAAATATCTGCCAGAGTCCTGATCTATTTTCATCCTGAAGCATCGAGTGGCTAGACAAACAACTGAACTACACAGGAAACCTTTCCCAAAACAAAGATTCTGCACTATTTGAAGAATAATTGCCAGCAGCCCTTCAGTTACCAAGACAAGCAGAGCAAGCTACCATTGAAATGGTATTAAATATTGCTTACCAAACTGGCATATCAGGATACACATGCAGACACTACCACACTCCTGACTCTGTATGGCTTTGGACTGACTTCAAAATATCTGAGTTTTGTGTCACAAATGCAAAACTAACTCAGTTGCCTGATTGATAGAGAAAAAGTGAAGTGTCCAAACTGGAAGAAATTCAGATTTCCTTGTACAGCTGGGAGTTTCTTAGTAAAATAATTTGGAGTATACTAAGCCACTGAGAGATATTTGGCATGGTCTATATTTTTTACCTGCCATATATTTTTGTTTAGTTGTTTTGATTCATTTTAAAGACTCTAGTGTAAAGGCAAGTTATCTACAGGTTGCCAAAATTAAAAATCCCAGTCTTGAGAACAGCCCCATTTTCATCTTATTAGACATATCATTCTGTCTCATAGATTACTCAGTTGAAGGAAAGACACCAGAACCTAGGAAAATCTGAAAGCATAAAATGGAAATTAGCAGTAAACAGATGAAATACATTGCTTTAATGGAGTCTATGGAGTTACTCTGACAGCCTTTCCCTAAAATGTTATGAGCCACCTGGAACTTGGGGGAATTCAGAGAAAGGATAATAACAATACTTTGGAGTTTTTAGTGCCTTTCAAATAAGGGACTCAAAACATAAACATTAATCAAATGTCGTAACAGTGTTGTGAGATAGTAATCCATTATTATTCACAAAACAAAAGATCCTTTAAAAGCAAAAGGCAAGTTAATGTTTCAAGTGTATTTGAGTGCAATCAAATTAAGCAATCTCAATCCATGTGTATAGTTTTAGCAAAAATTTCCCACATGTCATGGTGAACACCTAAAGAATTGGGTCAGTACTGTGCTAGGAAACAGTACTCCTCCCTGCACATTGGACACATTGATATCAGATGCCATCTGATATCATCTGGTGATACTTGAGAGTCATCTATGACTCATTTGAAAAATGGAGAATAACAGCTTTGTTCTAAAATAAGTCTTTNAGGGCTCCAGAACTGGACCCAGTATTGCAGAGGAGGTATGAGCAGAGCAGAGTGCAGTGGCAGAATCACCTCTCTGGCTCTGCTGGCCACGCTTCTCTTGCTGCAGCCCAGGATGCCATTGTGCTTCTGGGCTGCCAGCGTGCACTGTTTGCTCATGGCCAGCTTCTCAGCCACCAGCACCCCAAGGCCTCTTCTGCAGGGCTGCTCTCCATCATCTCATCCCCTAGCCTGGATTGATAGTGGGGGATTGTTCTGACCCAGGGGCAGGACCCTGCACTTGGTCTGGTTGAAGCTCCTGAGGTTCCCCTGGGCACACCTCTCCAGCTTGTCCAGCTCCTTCTGGATGACATCCTGCCCCTCCAACTTATCACCAGCACCCCATAGCTTGGTGTTAGCTTCCCCAGTTGTGAGCTGAAGCAGAAATCCACATGAAGAGAACCAGGACCAGTTATGCATGCAAAACAGTCTGAGCAGGAAAAAAAATGATCAGGATAAAATGATTTAATGAAAAGAGTATATAATGTGACACTTAAGCAGCTATCTAAAGAGGGCTAATGACTGTGCAGTGTTTGACTGTATGGCTATCCATGTTTTCTCATAGAGCTGGTGAATCAAAAAATCTTTTAATGAGTATTAAACTGTCCTATGCTAATAATTATTCAGCTCTGGATGATATATGTACTATAGCTTCTGTGCTTAATATACATTGATTTGATTATGTATCAGAAGATGGACTTGTGTGAAAAATTAATTATAACAATAAAGTTTATACGAAATGCCTGACGGCTTAATTTGCATCTAATTGTGTAAATTAGGTTGGTTTTATCATTATATCTTGCTTTTTCTTACAACTCTGTTACTCATTTAAAGCATTCATAAATACATCTCCAAATGTTAGTTCATTACTAGAAACAGTCTCAAGAAAACTTAGCAGTCATATCACGTAAACTTCTATCTTATGATTAAAACTCAATTAATATGTTTGCAGCAACCATTTGCTGTTTAGGATGTATACCAACGTTGCCTAACAGAATCTAAACTTAATCCCTATTAGAAATACTTTCATTTCAATTTGGTCACAAATCTTTATCTTCACTTTACATCTCAAACATAAAAAGCAGCTCAAGAATCACACCATCTGAATCACAGCAGATCTTAAGCTCCTCTAGATCAGTCTTTTAAAAGGGATGTCATCCTGGCAGTCTTCACACAAGGGCAAAACAAGTAAAAAAGCTGCAGAGATTAAAAAAAGCATCATATCCAAACAACATGTGTAGTTGCTGTGCTTTTTAAAATGGAGTCTCACTTGTGTGGGGAAGCATCAGATTCTGCCAGACAGGCAAATTCCTTCATCCACTGAAAGACTTGGAAAATCCAGGCAGTCCTGCTTATGAAATCAGGATTTAACTGAGTAAAAACAGCAGGACTGGGCCCAGGTCTAATATGTGTTGCTGTCAGCCTGCACTGTGTCCCTGGTGGACTTACATATTTAGAAGTTGATGGTGATGGTGACATTACTGAAAGGCAAAAGGAAGTATAAAACAGCTGTTGGGTAAGAGAGCAAAACAAAACTGGTATGTGTCCCAGAAGGGTTGTAAAGAGAAACGGGGTTAACATCCATAGCAAATGCAAGAGGAAATAATTCTCTCAAAAACTAAACAAGGTGAAAGTTAGCTTGATTCCAGCATGCTGCATTAATGTTAGGGATAAGAAAACACAGGACAACAAAGGATGGTGGAGTCACCATCCCTGGAGGGGTTTAAGAAACATCTAGATGCTCTCCTCAGGGCCATGGTTTAGTGGCATGGGAGTGCTAGGTATGGTTGGACTTGATGAGCTTACAGGTCTCTTCCAACCTTAATGATTCTGTGATTGTTTATGCTTTTTCCTTCAGTCTCACTGCCTTTGTGTGTGACTGCACTTTGTCTCCAGGCTCACCAAATTGCAGAAACACAGGTATAAATGGGAAAGATGGAAGAATGGACCTAAAAATTCTGATTTGAGTATTTCACTTCTTTTAAATCTTATGTTTTCTCAGAGACTAGAAGCACCTGGCAGCTATAAAATAGACAAACCTTATATCTTCACACATGTTACTGTGTGGCTTCAGGTATAAAGTAGGACTGCTGTCACTTTAAAGCATCTGAAAATTTCGATTCCATCATCACAAGCATTCAGATAAAATTTTGTGTCTTCTTCAGTGCTTAGGTTGTTCTGTGCCTTAATGGATGTAATACTGGGGTTGATTTGCAGAAAATTTGCACAAGACCTGTTCTTCACATTGAAAAAAAATCTAACAAAAAATGAAAAGAAGGAGTCATCTGTCCTAAAAACAAGTATTCCAGCTCAATTTTATATTCACTGAAGAGAGATAGGCACTGCCAGAGAGCTGGATATCTCACCTGTCTTAGGCAGCTCTCTTAGGATGCAGGAATTACTCTCTAGAGGTTGTCTGCATCTCTCCTTCTTAGAGAAGAATATTTCAAGGCTAATTTAGAAACAAAAAAATGCCTATCATGTGAATGGCAGACAACCAAGGTGAATCTCACCCTTGCTGCTGGCTTAGTGAAGCTCCATTCCCTTCAGTAAAAGGATCTATACAGAAGCCCCATCCAAGTCCTTTTCATTCCTTAATGCAATTAGTAAGAGTATCCAAGATGCAGCATGGTATTTTCCAATCTGCTTAGTGTTCAAGCATGACAAAGTAAGTACTAAGACAGTGAAACCTTCAAAACTTCTTCCTTCCTCCACACAAAAGCTGTTCAATTCATCTTTCCCTTACTGCAAGTTGTTTTGTCCTAGATGCTGTTGAGTAGATTACAGTGTCCCCTATGGAGAAGTAAGTTCTCACAATGGGATTTCTCTCTCAGTATTATGATAAATAACATGTGCCTTTGTACTGTACCATTTTTATCAGCTGTTATAGTTTCTGATATGCTGGGCTTTGTCGCTCACTGTGGTACAAACATTTGGGCAGCAGACAATAAAACCAATTTATCTGAATTATCTTCTTCCTAGTTATTAGAGCTATTCATTTGACTCAAACAAGCTGCTAAAGAGCTCTTTCCTCTCCTGCTTTTAACATTTATACACTTGATACAGTCCTTTGCCTCCCTTACTCTCTTAACAGAGCAGCATAAAGGAGCTGTGGGTACAAAGAGCAG
The DNA here is from genome assembly GCA_013396975.1 of Bucco capensis. Classification (NCBI taxonomy): domain Eukaryota; kingdom Metazoa; phylum Chordata; class Aves; order Piciformes; family Bucconidae; genus Bucco; species Bucco capensis. The sequence goes on from VWZO01015556.1 coordinate 180,527, forward strand.
CTCTGAGTAAGAAGAGGAGACAGTGTCAGCAGCATTAGGTGTTTCACTTTCATGGATGTGCTCTCTCCCTGGCTCTGAATGCATCATGTTGTAGATATGTAGTCACAAATGGCCCTAAAAAGAGTTGACAGTGGGCAGTGAAAGGAGATGGCACAGGAACAGCAGTGCTGAGTGAGTAACCATGCCTGGACACACTCCAGATGTAAGTGTGCAAAGGCTATGTCCTAATCCATCTCAGTAGTCTCATTAATATCCTTCTTGCTGAGCTGAAAATCAGAGTAATGAGGTGTAATTCTGTGTTTGCTTACCCACAGGCAGAAGATTTATTTAGTAGGATCTATTAGCTTTAAAAGTCAGGAAGCATTGGGGTTTAACACTAGAGCAACTCACACCGTTTCTCTGAGCAAAGTCAAGATGGAGAACAAATAAATATTTGCTAATGTTCAATAAATTATATGGAGATATTATGGAAGCACACACACACACACAGGACTGATCTTATGGATGCTAGCCAGGGAATTGTAATTTCCCTTGGATTGTTGAATGGTTTTATCTTCATCATTGTCTTCTTTTATGGTTGATTTCTCTCTTATCACGTCATCAGCTTTCTGACTGCAGTTAATTTCCACTTTTAGAACAAATGTCTAGTACTATATCTGCTGGGTATCCTTACTCTTCTCAGTGAGATCTCAAATTTTTGCAATGAGTATGTCATGGAGATTTTTATGTTTTAGTCCTACTTATCCATTATCATTTTTTGTTCCATAGAGAGAGAGAGATGGAACTGTTAAATGTAGTGTATGCTGTAGATGATCACCTTTGCAAATCAATTCCTATTTCATTTTCTTTACATAATAAATAGAAATGTAAAATTCAAAGCCATTGAGCCATTTTCTCTTTTACCAGAAAATAAGACAGTATGCCTGTCAAAATCCAATCAGTTTAACACAACCTTCCAGCTGTATTCTGGTGCCAAGAGGACATATCCTTTGTTATTGGTTCTATAATACAATTATGTGCATACTTACATAAGACAACACAAAGATCTTATATCATACTAGCTCTAGGTCTCTGTCCTTTGCCTTCTGTTTCAACTCGAATACATCTCAACCTAAGCAAGTTGAAATGCACAAACCCTTCTAATGTAAAATCAAATCATTGTCATTTCAAGAATTTCAAAAAGCCAGTTTGGAAAAAAAAAACAAACAACAAATTAGTTTTATGCAAAGCAGAAGTAAGGCAGCTTAATTTCCCATGGCACTGTGCTTCACTTTACGGCACATCAAAATGTGCCTTTTTGTTTTTTTAGCAAGCCTCAGATGCTGTGACTAGATCTGAATTAGAGTTATATTGAATAAACAGTACATGTGAACCTCTGCCTTCTGCTTGCTGCAATGCTAACAGAACAAGCTTCTCCTATCCTCGTGGCAGTGCAAACAAATTACAGATCCTGTCTCTAGCCTCTGCACTATATTATACAGAGCTACTGGAGGAACTTCACACCTCTGGGATCTCTGTCATCTTGTCAGAGTTGAATTTGGACAGAGGACTTGGAAGGTCTAATATAGTTTTGTGGGTTTTTTTTTCTTTCTTAGCACCGTGATATTCAAATATGCCCTTTTGATGCAGAATTTTCAGTATTTGCTTAACTAAATCATATGTGTTTAGTTTATTGATGTTTAACTCACTCAAAACTTCTCAGTCATTCTGTTATTTTCATTCCAGATTAAAGGACACCTTCAAAATATATACTTAAACACACTCTGTTCCCAGACCCTTATCAACATGGTGTCTCATAACTATGCTGTGCCATTAAAACTACTTGTACATTCCACTACTTTTTAGATTACAAGTAGATGTTCCCTTTACAGTCATCTTACAATATTAGATTTTGCCAAGAAAAACCTTAATAGTTCTCTAGCCATGAAATTGAGTGGGAAAAGAAGGAAGAAATGATTCAATGATAGTGTAAGCATTTTTATTTTTTAAATGAGATGAAATATAGTCTTAGTTTGACCTTAAAATTACATGAGTACTACATGTGAGGACAAAAGATGATGAAATGTATTAATGGATAATGACAGCTAACAAGCATTTTTTGCAAGAGCTGAACCTTTTTCTGTTGTTAAGAGCAGTGGTGGAGAGAGGCTGGTGAGTATTAACTGGCTGCAAGATTATTATGTTTCTCTAATACAATGTCATTATGAAAAAGTAACTGGAATCACAAGAGATGCTTTCAGCAAAGAATAAGAAATGTGAACAGTGCTGATAGGACCTTATCTGAAATACTGCACACCATTCTGTTCATCCATATTCAAGATGACCAAACTAAATAGATGTGGAGAAGAAGTATTTAAGTAATAGACAAACTGATACTCACTCAAATCATACACAAGAAAATTTATCCAGAAATATGAAGACTGAACACTGACATAATTGCTTACAACCATGGAAGTGGAATAAAGTGTCAGGAGCCACAGGAAAAAAACAGCTGAGCTAAAGATGCTATTGATGCAGAAAGAAATAAGTATAAATTAGACCTGAACAATTTGAGTCTGGAAATAGAAGATTCATACAACAGAATAAGGCACTGGAATGCCTTAATAGAAGTGAGAAGGAAGCATCCTAATGAGCTTTAACCAGAGTGTTAATACTGAAAGGTGTTTAAATTTTTTTCTCAACATAAACAGTCAAGAAGCACCTGGAAGAAAGTTTGGGTTGTATGGTCATGTACTCTTTAAGAAGGAGCTGAAAAAACAATATTTTTTCATCTTGTTTGACTTGTGAAAGGACTGAGCTCTAGAGATGCTCGAATGCTGGACTATGTAATACCATGCCATACATAATTAACACCAGAGTTTAGCAATTCTGACAACTGAGCATAGACTTTGTACTGAAAATTAAACCTAAAAAAGTGCTTGTGGCCTTTTTTCCTTCATTTATTTCATTTTACTGTGCTCAAGAAAGAAGAAAACCTGCTGTACAGGGATATTGATGTCTTATGAATATAAGTGAAATTATTTATGAGTCATTAGAAATGGGGAAAAAAAAGAATAAAATGCCTCTTTTACCTCTCCCTTGCAACTGTTAATGTATTGTGGGAAAATGTTTTGAAAACAGAAAGTTACTTTGAGAAAGTTAGTCAGAAAAACAGATAAGAGATGTCAAATTGTCTGCTTGGTCACCAGAAATATGGTCCCCAAAATAAAGCTTTAAACAGAGTCATCAGCAACTTCATTTCTGTGAAAGCCTGGGAAAAAAAAAAAAAAGGAGAACATTGATGAGAAAAACTTCACTGAATGCAACTTATGCCTCAGTTCTTCACAAAGGTTCCCTTGGGCCTGTTGCATTTGCCTCTTTAGGCCTTCCCAAAACCAGAGGTGCATAAATCTCTTTTCCAAGCAGCTGTCTTGTTTGTTCCTTTTTCTATGTAAGAGGTTTCAGCCAAGAGTGAGGCAAGCATTAGTTCAATCACTGACTACCTTATGCTTGCTAATCCTCTTTAGAAGAAAGAAAAAGAGAATGTGTTTACCAATGAGCAATGTTTGTTCAACTGACTTTAAAAGAACGATTTATGATTTATGATAAATAATAGATAACTTCTTGCCAAACATTCATCCAGTCCAGTAAGTATCAAATCTACTGGAAGATTCAAATGTACAGCAGTTAAGGAAACAAGAACACTCTTGAGAGAATTAGGGGAGTTTTCCCTTCTACATTATTAGTAATGGAATTATTCTAGGATTTCTCTGTAAGCAAAGATGCAGGGATGCAGAAACACTTCCAGCCTGCACTTGAATTGTAGCAATTATTGTTAGGTGCTATCTTTCTATAGTCATACTATTAGTTTCTCAGTATCTTTGCCCCATAAACAAGTCTTTAAAATAAAATAAGAATATCCACTACTGGAGTTGACATGATATAACTGTTTTGTGACAGCTGTTTCATACTATTTCTCTATGTGCCATTGGTTAATAGGACAAAGGACAAGACAGGAAGGCCATGAAAGAGATTGAAAGCTTGTCTGAAACACAAGTTGACTTAGACATCATCACCTCATTTGTAGCTGATGTACTTAAAGACTGATTTTGTTGTAATTTATAGCTATCAGTATTATATCAGGATAACTTAACTGAACTCACTGGCATTTTATCTATGATATGTAAGAATAATTTACATTAAAGGTAGCTCTTACATTCTGAGAACAGGAACAAATATAATCAGGTTACATAGTCACATATTTCATCTTTTTTCCTTCCTTCTTGCTGGGGATTTTAGATGATGTCTCCTATAGTATGGAAGTCAATTCCTGACTATAATTTCCTACAGCAAAATCATTAAACAATCCTAAACCTAGAGAATAAGTATTATTTCACCAAGAAAACGGAGACCAACAGCTTTTTCTCTTTGAGGATTCTGAAGTCAATAAAGATTATAAAGCAAAGAACCTTGCTCAGAGGTTGAGCTGACAAGTCCTAACATGACAGTCAGAGAAGTTTCACAGTGTGTGTAAAGAGCAGCATACCAAATTTAAACACCCAGGGCATAATCTCCAGATGCACAGATGTGTATCTGTGTGGGGAGATGACAAGTATGCTGTCAGTTTTACCTTTTCCTTGTTCTTGAGGGCAGTTGAACTAGTTCTTCATCCAGTCTAGAGCTTGTGGCTCAGACCTGTGCTAAATTGATCCATTTGGATTACATCTGCAAGCAGTGGATTCAGAGATATTATTCCAGCTATACATCCCATCCTATAAGACATGTTAAGGTAACTGGAAAGAATTGCCCTCTGCATGTTGCTTTTCTCCTCTGCTCATAAGAGGAGAAAACTTTAGGTTGGGCCTTAAGTTTTGGAGGTTAAGGTCAAATGAGATAAAGCTGGACTTTAATGGCTGCTTAATATTTCTTAATATCAGCATGTGATGCTAATGCAATACTGCCCTTCTCTAGCCCAGAAAACTTCTTCTCACCTTGGCTGGAGAAAGTACCTTCTGCATTTGTAGAATAAGAAGGATGTGCCATTAAGTACAAGGGAATTTAACGTTGGTTTAAGGTAATCCACTGAAGTTTGAAGTCCAACTCTGTGCTTCTTCTGGATTATTATTGCATGGTAGTAAGGAGCAGACACAAATTCATTGTATCAACACCCCAGGGGACCTCCCACTGAGATTTCAGTCAGTGCTGTGCTGAGCCCAAGCTAACATGTCCTCATTTAGCCCAGTGATATCGAGAGTTGTTTATCCTGCTAGATTTTCAGTCTGTTCTTTCCCTGAACTCTGCACAGCAAGCTCAATTTCCAGATCAGACATCTCTGCTCTGTTATCTTATTCCATGCTACCTCTTTGATTGTGGTGAACACAAACTTTCTCTACATACAATGACACTGATCTGTGTCCTATGTAATCACATGAGCACATTTATATCTTGGATGTGCATTTCCTACAAGTTAACTGTTCCTTCCCTGTGAAACAGCATAGTTCAGATATTTTCTGAGCACCATTATAATATACATGCTCACTGTGATGATGATGGTGGTGGGGAAACTGCATAGCTATGCAATGGATCTATGTTTGTCCTTTAAGCCTGCTAATTACTGTAACTGAACTTGATTCCAATTACATTCTGGATGGGGTTTAGTTTAATTTATACCCATGCTGTTCATTTTCCCATGCAAATCCAAATTTTTGGCTGTGGAATCAAATAATTTATAGCTCACAGACAGTGCTTTTAGACCTTCTCCTTTCAAAAATTAATTAAAAAGTAGAGTTTTATATGTCACTATGTAGAAGGTAGGTCAGCAACTAACAGAAAGTCCATTACACACCATGGATCTCATTCTGCCACTCTTAATCATCTTCAGCATCAGAGAGTTTAGTGACAATGTTCACTACTTTGGATATTAACACTAGGATTGGAACCAGTGACAGAATTTTGAGGAAAACCTTAGTGAAACAATTACCCTGAAGCAGAAGCAATCACTGCAAACCACAATGCTCCATAAGTCCTGCTGTATGCTGAGAAATAAGTGGCATAAATAATGAATACATCATTTCCAAAGGCAGTTTTATAATTTTCCATACCATCCTACTCTTAGGAGAATTTTCTTAAGTAGCTATATGGGAGAAGAGCTAAAGTACAGTTTTGGAAGCCCATTTTATGACTCTGTATCTACAGATGTGCATTGCAAAAGGCATTCTACTGGAGCATGTGGTTATTGTGAACACAGTCCACAAGTCATTAAGTACAGTAAATAATTTACACATCAGAAAATTGATTGCTACTCAGAAATGATTGCCACTCATGTTTATTGGATTTTTTTCCCCTTTCAACAGTCAAATACAGACCCTTTGAAGAGCCTTGAATTTATCTGGAAAAGAAGCTCAAGATACATGAAAATGTTAATAGCAATCTTTGTGTGTGCTGCATTCATCCAACACACCACATGTGCTGATGGCAGGGACACAGGGATGTGAGGAAGCTGTTTTCATTTTCATCTCAGTAGGAATTTTGTTTGTAAGAGACGTGAGAGGAATAAGGGTTAAAATGAGCACAAAGCTCTTCCCCCACCTCCAATTTCCTTTCATATGTGAAAATCACAGTAACTTACTTGAAGCCAGACTTATACCAAACAGCTTAAAATAAAAGATGTTATAGTCCAGTATGAGCTGGATTAAAGGAGTGGATCATTTTTCAGGTTGCATAGTAGATTGGGAACAAAAGGATGGATGAATAACATTGATGCCTTTGCTTCTTTATCTTAACTTCCTGCCTGTCAAACCCATTAAAGTTTAATGTGTATTATTGGTCCTTTTGACCCAAATGATTAGCTAAATTCAGAGTGTTGAAGTTGTTCTTTTAGAAGGAGAAATTGATGATGAAGTGATACTTTTTTGCATAGTTTTCAAAATTAAGCTAAAAGCTTTTTCTCACATATATTTTCTCAGGGATGTGGATTTCTAGCCTTTGTTCAGATTATCCCATTCTCATTCCCTGGTGAACAGACCACCAAAATAAACAAACAAACAAACAAATAAATATTCTTCTATGAAAATTCTTTGCCTGCTTGTTGAATATGTATCTATATCTTACAAGCTTCTAAGTACCACATTTTTTGTGGTGGTGGTATCTAGTTTTCTGAAGGAGTATATCTGCTTCACCAATACTCAAAGTAAAGTAACTGTTATGATATATTTCAAATATTTTGAGAATTCAGGCAAACTCAAAGCAGCCCTAATGTATAAATTTGTATATTCTTCACTGTTTACTTGAACGCAAGCAATGATAAATAGTAACAACCTACTGAAAAGTATTCTCCAGGGTTTATATTTCAGAATAAGTATGACAGTGGTCTCATTTGGAAAGTCTCACCTTTAGGAATCAAGCAAGATATTGATTGTTCCAACCAATTATGTCACCATCTGAAAATGTAATTAAAAAGAGCTTTTGCATGACTTACTCTCTGACTAACCATGAACAAAGAAGTGCACACATGGGGACATATTCTGTAGTCCTTAATCAAATGAAATCCTGTTGTTTTCAATGGTGGTTCCGCTCAATTAAGAAGCACAGCTTTGGACCCATGTGTTCTAATGCACAAGGGCAAGGAGTGGCATCAGAAATGGTTGCAGGATGACAATTAACTTGTTTGCTCTTGAATACATGAGTGAAGGAACTAGAAGACAAAAGGACTCATTCTGTAATTCATTTGGCATGGAGTTTTTCATATTCATCATCTCTTTGGAGAGTCTTTTTGCCTCACTCTGAGGATTGACGCAATGCTGGAAAAGAAGAGAACAAAAGCTCCTTACCTACTTCATCCTACTTTCAGTTATTGCTCTGAATTGAGTTTTTGGGGTTGCATAACATGACATAACATGACACAGGTTGGATCCATGGGCAGAGGCCAATAGGATGAGGTTCACTAAGGCCAAGTGCTGTGTCCTGCACTTTGGGCACAACAACCCCAGGAATGCTACAGGCTTGGGGATGAGTGGCTGGAAAGCTGCCCAGCACAGAAGGATCTGGGGCTGCTGGTGCAGAGCTGAATATGAGCCAGCAGTGTGGCCAAGAAGGCCAACAGGATCCTGGCTTGGATCAGGAATAGTGTGGTAAGCAGGACAAGGAAGGTTATGGTGCCCCTGTACTCAGCACTTGTGAGGCCTCAGCTGGAGTCCTGTGTTCAGTTCTTGGCCCCTCAGGATAGGANGTGTCCAAAGAAGGGCAATAAACCACGTGAAGGATCTAGAGCACAAGTGTGATGAGGAGCAGCTTAGGGAGCTGGGCTTGTTTAGCCTGGACAAAAAAGAGATCTTAAAGGAGGTTGTGATCAAGTAGGATTTGGTCTCTTCTCCCAAGTAACAAGCAATAGAAGAAGGCCAAATTGCCTCAAGCTGTGCCAGGGGAAGTTCAGAGTAAACACTGAGAAAAATTTCTTCTCTGAAACGTTTACTGAGCACTGTAACAGGATGCCCAGGGAAGTGGTTCAGTCACCCTCCTTGTAAGTGTTTAAAAGATATTTAAATGTGATTTTAAGGGATATGGTTTAGTGGTGGACTTGGCAGTGTTAGTTTTACAGTTGGACTCGATGATCTTAAAGGTATTTTCCCATCTAAGTGATTCTATGATTCTATGAAAAAAGAGAATCCAGCTGAATACCTAATTGCTGTCTGAACCATTCATTCAGACTCACCTATGCCTAGTTGCTGTATAGGATTCTTCATGGTGAGAGAGAAATGCTTTGAAGGAAGTAACAATAAGGAACAATTTCAATTCCATGAACAACTGCCAAAAATGAGCCAAGTAAAATTTTCTGCAAATGGAAATCTTATTGGTATGGATAAATAAAAAAAAAAAACCAACAACATCAAAACCCAAAACAAACAAAAAAAAAAAACAACAACCACCAAACCAAAAATCTCAGCAGATCATTTCCAGAGTATAAGTAAATGGATTTTTAGGATGATCAGCTAGAAGTATTCTCCTGTGTGTAAGATGATTTTATCAGTCCCTGAGCTGCTAGTTCCTTACTTTTCATTTGGGAAATGTAGTACAATTACAGACAGCTGTCACAGTGGAGTAAGCCCATTGCATCAAATTTCCTAAAATCTTCCCCAAAAAATGTTGACAGGTATGTCTTAATTAGTTATGGTATATAATTAAGTTGTTTTCTTGAGAAGTGTCTTCCTCCTTCAGGTTTACTGTCTCTTGTGTAATTTCCAGATGTATTCATCACGTGTTAGAAGAAAAAAAAAATCTCTTTTGAGGGTTTTTTTGATCCTGACATACTCAAATATAATTGTATAAATACAGTGAAAAAAAGTACATGTCCCAGAAGCTGTAGAGGAATGAGTTTTTATCATCCCAGAAGAATATTTCATTTTCTACTCAAATCTGTATTTGTTCAATCTATTGAGGTAAGATATTGACCTCACAGCTTAGAAAATTAACTGAGCACATAAACCAATTGGATCTCAGCTCTCTCAAGACAGTGTAACATGGGATGAGACACAGCAAATCACAGAAAGAGCACTGAACACTGGAAGAATGTTTTCTGAGGTACTATTTATGGGGACCAGGCACAGTCTGAAAATCACTTGGGGTCTGCTGTGGCCCCTGGTGCGATAACTGTGCCCACAGCAGAGGGAGCATTAAACTCATTGCCCACGGGAAAGTGTGGGGAGTGATACCCATGTTCCTATAATCCTTGGATGGGTAGGATGAGCTCATTAGCCTTCTGGCAGTCATCCTAGGAGAGGGACAACTCTGATTCCAAACCCGGGCAGATGGAGCTCGTTTAGCCCTGTAAGGCCTTCCAGCTAAGAGGTTAAACCTCTGTCCTAAGGACCTCGCTGCCAGCGTCCAAGCTTGCTAGACCCTGGCAGATGAACCTTAGGACTAAAGGGTGGGTCCAGCTCTGCGCATGCTGTGTCTCACCTAAAATAAATCCCTAGTGCAGGCTTGAGGGTGCTATCTGCTAGCCTCTTTTTATCAGCG
>VWZO01015558.1:0-31913 GCA_013396975.1 Bucco capensis
CCATTAGCCTGCTTGGCCCCAAGGGCACATTTCTGGGCCTCTAGCTGGAGTTAGTTGCTCTGCAGGCAAAACAACATGCGTTGCTTCTCCTTTTCTCCCAGCTAACCCATCTGATGTGATTTGCTCTCTTGCAGGCAAGGATCAAAGCCATCAACACCTTTTTTGCTAAGAATGGTTACCGGGTGGTGGATTCCAGTGTCTACACTCAGCCAGTCCAGACCCAAGCACAGTTTGCCTCCCCTCTCTTTATGCAGCCTGTATATAGTCCTCAGCAGTACTCAATTTACAGCATTGTGCCTCAGACATGGTCTCCAAATCCTGCACCTTACTTTGAAACACCACTGGTGAGTCACAAGCTGATGGACATCAAGGGAGGGGAGGCCCAAAATGGGATTAACAGATCCATAGGGTTAGTGGGGTGTTTTCAGCTGGGGGAGGCACAGTTCCCTCTGGTTTAGGATGTTTTATGCTGTGCTATGGACCTGATGAAGCAAGACTGTGAGGGGCTCACCACAGGCTGCTGTTTATTGCAAGAGATTTTGATGTGAAATGCCATTATCTGATAGTGTTATGATCCTTCCAGCAACAGGAGGACTCAGATGCTCAAGTGCAGGCTCTTAGCCTTGGTGGGGTTTTTGCTTCACTAGTAAGTTCACAATGTCCTGGATAGAGCAGCCCAGGGTTAAAAGTAGAGCCTAGATCCACAGAATCATGAAGGTTGGAAGAGACCTCTAAGATCATCAAGTCCAACCATCTGTCACTAACATGGCCCTAACAAGAGCAGCTAGATGTCTCTTCAAGCTCTCCAGGGATGGTGACTCCAGCACCTGGGCCAAGACTGAACAAGCCTTTCAAGGGAAGAAATTCCTCCTGACATCCACAACTGCTGGAGCTGCTCTGCCAAAACTGCCAAGCTTGAGCTCTCTTCTGTCTGTTGCAGGCTCCCTTTCCTAATGGTGGATTTGTGAATGGCTTTAACACCCCAGGATCCTACAAAACCAATGCTGCTGCTTCCCTCAGTATAGGTCGCCCCTTCCACAGGAATCGGTAAGGCAGCTCTGCCTCTTGCTTGCTCTCTGGGAGCTCCTGAGGGCTTCCTTGCCCTTGGGAAATGCCTTCTGGTGGGACTGGGCTCCTTCTTTGCTTTCCCAACTATATATCAAGGTATTTTAACTAGATATCAAGGTATTTCAACTGTATGTCTAGGTATAGCTGCCCAGCTGGGCTAGGTGTATCAACTTGATTTCTAACATGAAAGCAAGGTGGCACCTTTAAGATCCTAAAATACTGGCCCTCTATGCTGGAGAGAGCAAAGGGAACTCCTTTCAAAGCCTCAGAGGAGTTTCTGTAGCCAAATAACTAGCTTCCTCTTCAGGTAGTAAGTTCTTAATTGTATTTGTTAGACTTGTGCAGCACAAAGCTAAGCTTTTCCTGGAGTGTGGTTAGTGTTGCAGAGAGCCAGGCAGTTGGTGCAGTTGGGAGTTGCATGCCCTGACTGCTCCACACTCCCAGTGCTTGATGCTGAGTCTGTCAGAGTCATTTGTTTGCTTTATCCCCCATCTCTTCCTGATAACTGTGAGGCCTCAGCTCAGATCCAAACACTGAGGAGGAGGAGGAACCAGCTTTGGATTTGCTGGAACAGTGACTCTGTAAATACAATGGAGTAGTAATCTGTTTGTGTGGGTGGGAATTGTTTTGTTTGCAAGCTCTTTCAGTGTGTTCAGCATGTGGGTTGGGAGCATGGGAATTGCTTTGGGTATTGTTGGAGGAATCAATTGACAACTGCCAGGGCTGTGAGTGGTTTTGTGAGGCAGTTAAAGGTTTGTAGCTCTTGGCAGAAGGTGAACTTCANCTGTTTATTGCAAGAGATTTTGATGTGAAATGCCATTATCTGATAGTGTTATGATCCTTCCAGCAACAGGAGGACTCTGATGCTCAAGTGCAGGCTCTTAGCCTTGGTGGGGTTTTTGCTTCACTAGTAAGTTCACAATGTCCTGGATAGAGCAGCCCAGGGTTAAAAGTAGAGCCTAGATCCACAGAATCATGAAGGTTGGAAGAGACCTCTAAGATCATCAAGTCCAACCATCTGTCACTAACATGGCCCTAACAAGAGCAGCTAGATGTTTCTTCAAGCTCTCCAGGGATGGTGACTCCAGCACCTGGGCCAAGACTGAACAAGCCTTTCAAGAGAAGAAATTCCTCCTGACATCCACAACTGCTGAAGCTGCTCTGCCAAAACTGCCAAGCTTGAGCTCTCTTCTGTCTGTTGCAGGCTCCCTTTCCTAATGGTGGATTTGTGAATGGCTTTAACACCCCAGGATCCTACAAAACCAATGCTGCTGCTTCCCTCAGTATAGGTCGCCCCTTCCACAGGAATCGGTAAGGCAGCTCTGCCTCTTGCTTGCTCTCTGGGAGCTCCTGAGGGCTTCCTTGCCCTTGGGAAATGCCTTCTGGTGGGACTGGGCTCCTTCTTTGCTTTCCCAACTATATATCAAGGTATTTTAACTAGGTATCAAGGTATTTCAACTGTATGTCTAGGTATAGCTGCCCAGCTGGGCTAGGTGTATCAACTTGATTTCTAACATGAAAGCAAGGTGGCACCTTTAAGATCCTAAAATACTGGCCCTCTATGCTGGAGAGAGCAAAGGGAACTCCTTTCAAAGCCTCAGAGGAGTTTCTGTAGCCAAATAACTAGCTTCCTCTTCAGGTAGTAAGTTCTTAATTGTATTTGTTAGACTTGTGCAGCACAAAGCTAAGCTTTTCCTGGAGTGTGGTTAGTGTTGCAGAGAGCCAGGCAGTTGGTGCAGTTGGGAGTTGCATGCCCTGACTGCTCCACACTCCCAGTGCTTGATGCTGAGTCTGTCAGAGTCATTTGTTTGCTTTATCCCCCATCTCTTCCTGATAACTGTGAGGCCTCAGCTCAGATCCAAACACTGAGGAGGAGGAGGAACCAGCTTTGGATTTGCTGGAACAGTGACTCTGTAAATACAATGGAGTAGTAATCTGTTTGTGTGGGTGGGAATTGTTTTGTTTGCAAGCTCTTTCAGTGTGTTCAGCATGTGGGTTGGGAGCATGGGAATTGCTTTGGGTATTGTTGGAGGAATCAATTGACAACTGCCAGGGCTGTGAGTGGTTTTGTGAGGCAGTTAAAGGTTTGTAGCTCTTGGCAGAAGGTGAACTTCAGGATTTGGGCTGTGGTGACTCAGCAGAAGTCTTAGCACAGGCTGTGGAACTGGTAGTGTGACTCTGCTTGGAGGACAAGGCACCTGCTCCAGACCTAGCTGATCAGACACAGCTGCTCAGCTCCCAGCTAAGATCTGCATTTTAGAAAGTTTTGGGGTTATTTTGTTTGTTTTTTTTCCCCTTAAATCATGCCCAAAAGCCTGTCAAACACTCAGGTGTCTGAATCCTCTCAAATCTGACTGCTGAAACTTGAACAAAAATTGATGTGTACCGAAATATTAACTGCTCCCATGCTCACTGCTGCCTTGTACATCACATCTGTAGAACCTCTTTTTGCTTTCCAAACCTTTCTGGTTGTGTTAAAAGAGTTTCACTTGTAGAACTTCAATCATTGTCAAGTGACAGCTCTCAGGTCAAGTGTCTCCAGATTCTGCTGCTCTGGCCTGGGTGTCTTATCTTTCCTGCCAGTCTTGCTCAGCCTTTGTGCTAGTCCAGAGCTGTTTTTGTGGTAGTAAATCCTGATGTCCTGGCAGCAGGCATGAGCTGTGCTTCAGGAGGCTTGCTTTGCAGAGAGGAGGTTGCTAAGGGGACAGTGAGGCAGAGCCTAGGAGGTGTTTGGCCCAGTGATGATCAAGTATCGCGCTAAGAGAGAACAGGCCCAGCACTGACTGTCTGGGCAGCCTGCACTTCATGCTCTTCCTTCTCTCCTCTCTCTCACATCATCTCTACTTCTCTCTGCTTTTTCTTCCTGCTTTTTTGTTGCCTTTTCTCCCTCACCTTTCCTTCTCTTCTCTGCTTTGCTCTTCTGCCCAGACAAGGCTGTGGCCTTCTCAATGACGGGTAAGATTATGAGATCTGAGGGCTGAACAATAGTTCTTTTTTAGTTAAGAATGGAGCAAAATGGAAATATTCAGTTAACTTTCCTCCTCCTCCTCCCTGTAGCCTTTGCTGCTGGAAAACTTCAGCTTTCTGAGGCCTTAAATCTGGTTCTTATTGCTTGTGGAAGCTGTGAAGTATGAATTAATCTCTGTTCAATGTTATCTTCTCCTGAAGTGCAGAAGAGCTCATTTGGAGAGGTTGATCCAGCTGCTGCTTTTGGGTTTCAGTCCTGCCTCATTAAACTTGATTGGGTTTGTCATACAGGCAGTTAATAGCTAAGGATTGGATTTTTTTTCTCCCTCTGTAGCTAAACATTTGTTTAAGCCTGACATATTTATTCTGCCCAGATTTGTTACAACATCCCTGTGGGAAAGGAAGATTAAGTCTTTGTAACAGAGGATCCTCAGTGCCAGTGTTGGTTCAGTTGATGTTTGTCTATCCAGCCATCTAAAAGCTAACTTAAAACATCTTTGGCAAAGCAGATTCATTTGTCCACTCACAACTGGGCTGCCCAAGTGATTTTTGTTCTGCTTTCTGGGTACAGATGAAATGCTGCACAGCTCCCAGCAAGGCTGTGGAGGAATCTGCGTGTCAGTGGTGGAGCTGGTGTTGTAAAGCACCCCAGGACAGTGGCTGAGCAGAGGGAGGAGTCTGCAGCCACATCACCTTCTGCTCTTCTGATTTACTGTTAACAAATGATAGTTTATTATTCATTGAATTCTCCTGCTTTGCTTTCTTCCCAGCTTTAATTCTGTGCCTAAGTGGGAGGGAACAAGTTTACTGATGGAAGCTGGGAGGAAACTACCTCTTTGTTAGGCAGTGTAGGGTCTGTGGCCTCCACAAGATGCCTTTCCATATTTGCTTAGGGTAGAGGAACCAAAAGCTGCCTGATTGATGCTCTGCTGAAAGAAAAGATCCTTTCCAGGCTGCTCCTGCATTACTGTGCAAGAGATTGTGCAGTCAGATTCCCTTCTGCTCCCAGCCAGGAGTCATACTTGAGGAGAATTCCTTCTCTGATTAGCATGGAATCATCTCAGGAGATTGTTTAAAAACAATAAGCATGCACAATCCTCCTTCTGGCCTTAAATCCTGAGATGTGCAGGGCTGAGCAGAGGAAACATAAGAGTTTAAGGTCCTTCCTGAAACTGCTTGGTGCTGCCTGGTAAAGACAAGGAGGTGCAGAAGCAGGAAGAGGTCTGAGTGCTGCTCAGGAAAACTGATCCATGTTATTTTTATGGGATGGCAGAGGAAATTTTTGGCTAATTCTGCATTTGAAGACCATGAGCCTTACCTTGCAGAAACACCCAGCCTGCCCAGCTGCATCTGACTTCAAAGGAAATGTAGCTTTGATGCTGGGGGAGATGTCTAGGGTGTTGTGAGCTGCAGAGTCAGGGTTTGGCAGCAGAAACAGGGAGTCCTGGGCTCTCTGCTCCCTTGATCCCATCTCTTCACCCTAGTTACTCCTCATCTTCAGAGGGAGAGAGACTTGGGGGATTGGAAATGAAACTTAAACTACTTCAATGAAAATAATAACAAGAAGATGGAATATATCTATCTATACACACACACAAACCCAATCTCACCCCCAGACCCCCTTGATGGAACTCCCTCACCACTGATGCTGTAGCAGGAGGACTCAGCAGCACACAGGACTCAGGCTCAGGGGCTGCATCCTGGAGCTCAGGAACTCTTGGATTGAGCTGGAAGGCAGAAGAGAGAGAGTCCTGCAACAGCAGAGCTGAGCTGCTGATTCTCCCCAGGAGAGATCCTCTTGGGTCAGGATGGAAAGCAGAACAGAGAGAGTCCTGCAGGAACAGAGCTGAGCTGCTGCTCCTCCCCAGGAGAGATCCTCTTGGGTCAGGACTGAAGGCAGAAAAGAGCTGAGCTGCTGATCCTCACCAGGCTCAGGTGCTCAACCTTCAGGGAGGGTGAAGACCCCAACATTCCCTTATTTCTCCTGGTTGTTAATTAGGTGCTAAATAGCTTCATGATGCAGCTGCTTTGCTTGGGTCTTAGGCCTTCTGCAAGAGCCCCAAAGGGCCAAGCTTGGTGTCAAAGCTTCAAGGACTGAATATGACCTAGATGGCCTGGAAGCACCTTGTTTGGACTCTTAACTATGACTCCCTCCTCCTTTCTGCTCAGCTGCTGTAGTTGGGCTGGCTTTGGCTTGCTCTTTGGGCTGTGGGTTACCAAGCTGCTGCTCTCTGTCCCCTGCAGCGTGAAGCCTCACTTCCGCTCCTCCAGCAGCTCGGAGCATGCGGTGGAAGCTCCAGCTGCAGCCAGCACCATGCCTCTGGGGGATGGAGCTCTCACCAGATCCAACTCCAGGAGCTTTGCTATGGAGAGACACAACAGCAGCACCTTGACTGGGCACCAAGAGCAAGGTTATTCCCAGAAGGATTCCCCTACGGCACAGATGGAGCAGAATGGAGATTATGGCATTGGCAGGGGCAGGTAAAGAGCTGTGTGTGTGCTGCTTATTGCTGGGACACAAAAATGCAGCTGGGAGGAGGAGGAGGAGGAGGTGGTGGTGGAGGCTCAGAGGTGTGTGAGCCAAGGATCATCAGCCAGCAGCAGGAGACATGGTACTGCAAAGAGAAGGCAGGAGAAAATGTGAGACCTCAGCTGGAGTGCTGGGGCCAGCTCTGGAGCCCCCAGCACAAGCAAGAGCTGGAGGGGCTGCAAGGTGTCCAGAGCAAGGCCACGAGGATGAGCAGAGGCTGGAGCAGCTCTCCTGTGAGGCCAGGCTGAGAGAGTTGGGATTATTCAGTCTGGAGCAGAGAAGGCTCCCAGGAGAGCTTCTGGTGGCCTTGCAGGATGTGCAGGGAAGCTCCAAGAGGGCTGGGGAAGGACTTGTGAGGCTGTGAGGCAATGCTAGGACTAGGGGAATGGCTTTAGGCTTGAGGAGGGGAGCTTGAGGTTGGCTGTTAGGCAGCAGTTGTTGGCAGGAGGGTGCTGAGCCAGTGGCCCAGGTTGGCCAGAGAGGTGGTGGCAGCCCCATCCATCCCTGGAAGCATTGCAGGCCAGGCTGGCTGGGGCTGGGAGCAAGCTGCTCTAGTGCCAGGTGTCCCTGCCCATGGCACTAGAGGAGCTGGAAGGTCTCTTCTAACCCTGACAAGTCTCTGATTCTATGGTTTTAAATGAACCAGGGGTGATAAATACTGAACTGGGAGCATGGATGCTTCCTGCTTGAGCACAGCTCTTAGTGACTCTGACAAACACCTTGCAGGAGGAGAGGGAAGTGTCTTTAGTTCCCAGTGCTCAAGTTGGCATTTGTATTGCTGGAAATAATAAGTCTTCAGTTGAGGAATTTTGATACTCCTGAACCTCATAAGATCAACTTGGTTTCCTTTGTCTGTTATTTCAGGGTTTAGACCCTTAAGTGACTGAAGGGAGAAATCAGGTGAATAAGTTTACTATCAACTTGTAGGATCCCATATGATAATATTCTAGTTTAATTGTCACTGCTTGCTGAGAGACAATTCTCTAGGATACCTCCTCCACAGGGAGAGAAAAGAGCAACTGCTATGTTCCAAGAGTGTAAGAGCTTTGGCCCCTCCTGAAGGTGGAGAACATCCCAGACCTGTATCTGGAGAGCCATCAGGAGGCTGCTGCAAATCCTCTGCCCCAAGCTCCCCTCTCAGCTCAGGGAATGCACTTCCTGACTGGGTTCTTTTTGCCTTTCCAGGAGGAATGTGTTCCGAGGTCGGAGGAGAAGAGAAGATGACAGAGTTTCAGTAAGTTCCACTTACAATGAGCTGGCTTTGCTTTTAGTGAAAGAATGGCATAGTCCTTGAACTCCTGAATTATATTGTGTGTTTTCAGTGTTTCTAGGCAATTCCCTGATCCTTGCTCAATACTTCTCCTGCCAGGCTCTACTAACAGGTGTTTTCCTTCTCTAGAGACCTCAGCCTTCAGCAGAAACAAAGACTCAGACACCAAAGTTTGACTTGCTAGCATCAAATTTCCCACCTTTGCCTGGCAGCACAGCAAAAACTCCAGGAGAGCCTGTGCTGGAGAGCAGGATGTCTGACATTGTGAAAGGAGTCTGCAAAGAAAAGGTATGGCTGGGTATGTTGGGTTGATCTGCTCCAGGGCAGGAGGCTCTGCAGAGGATTCTAGACAGACTGGATCAGTGGGATGAGCTTCAGCAAGGCCAAGTGCTGAGGCCTGCACTTTGGCCACAACAGTCCCGTGCAGTGCTAGAGGCCTGAGGCAGAGAGGCTGGGAAGCTGCCTGAGGGAAAAGGACCTGGAGGGGGTTGGTCAGCAGCAGCTGGAGATGAGGCAGCAGAGTGCCCAGGTGGCTAAGAAGGTCACTAGCATCCTGGCTTGGAGCAGCAGGACTAGGGCAGGGATTGTCCTCCTGGCCTGGGCACTGGGTTGCTCACAGCTTCAGTGCTGGGCTCAGCTTTGGGCTCCTCACTCCCTCCCAGAAGGACATGGAGGTGCTAGAGTGTGGCCAGAGAAGGGCAAGGCAGCTGGGGAAGGCTCTGGAGCTGCTGAGGAGCAGCTGAAGGAACTGGACTTGCTTAGGCTAGAGAAGAGGAGGCTGAGGGGAGACCTTCTGGCTCTCTGCCAGTCTCTGCAAGGAGGAGGTAGTGAGATGAGGGTTAGGGTTGGTCTTGATCTCAGAGCTCTCTTCCAACCTTAATGATTCTGCGAAGCATTGAGGAACAATTAAAGCACAGATGTGATCTTACCATCTTTTGCAACCTATGCTTTGTGTGCAGGAGAGCAAAGATCTGCTGCCCATCTGTCCAGCTCCTGCTCAGGAAGAACAGATGCCCAGCAGTGTCCCACAGCCTGGGACAAGTGTGAGCTCACCAAGTCAGACTGAAGCTGTGGTGTTAAGGTATGCAGATCCCTTGAGTTAAGAATATCCATGTTGGTTTGTTCTAGCAGAGCCTCTAGCTGGTAGCCAGAAAGGTGGCAGTGATGTTTGTGGTCTCTTCTCCATCTTTGGTAGCATCTTCTCTGGAAGCCACTAGATGGAAATAACAAATTGTGGTGGTAATGGCTTTGCTTTTCTGGTCTGCAAAAAGCAGAGTTGTGCCTTCAAAGGAAGACAAAAAAGAAAGGTTTGGAGAAGAGGAGGCTGAGAGAGAACCTTCTCAATGTGTAGATGTATCTGAAGGGAGCCTGCCAAGAGGATGGAGCCACATTCTTCTCAGTGGTTCCAAGCAATAGGATGTGAGGCAATGGGCACAAACTGGAACCCAGGAAGCTCTACCTAAGCATGAGAAAGAACTTCTCTGCTGTGAGGGTGCAGAGCCACTGGATAACCAGAGAGGTTGTAGAGTCTCCTTCTCTGGAGAGATTCCAAATCCATCTTGACACAATCCTGAGTAATGTGCTCTAGGATGATCCTGATGGAACACAGAGGTTGGACAAGATACCTTCTGGTGATCCCTTTCCAACCTTAACCATTCTGTGATTCTTTAAGTAACTTCTCAGGCATTAATTTTTGTGCTAATCAGGCGTTTATGTTAAATTATTCTTCTTCTAACAGCACAGTTCAGCCAGACAGCAAACCAGAAGAGGTGTCTGCTCAGAAGGACATCCCAAGCCACCTTTCCCCACCAGTGTCTGTCTCTCCTGTCAGCACTGCAAAGCCACCGAGGACAAATCTCACTTCCCCTCCTGCTAACACGAGCTCAGCTCCTGCCCTGGTGGTGCAGGTAAGGCCCAGAGCAGGCACGGTGGACAGGAGCACCAGGAGCTTCTCCTGTGCAGTTTCCAGAGCTGTGGTGTGGGGGGAAAAAAACTAGGGAACTTGTGGAGAGGCTCCAGAGAAGGGACACTGGGCTGCATAGGGCACTTGTACACCTCTGAGCTGGTGGGAGAGGCTGAGAGAGCTGGGGCTGCTTAGGCTGCAGCACAGCAGCCTGAGGGCAGATGTGCTCCATGCTTAGCAATCCTTGCAGGCTGGGGGCAGGAGGCTGGGGCCAGGCTTGCTTCTGGGCTGCCCAGGGCCAGCACTAGAGGCAATGGGCACAAAGGAGCAGGCAGCAAGTTGCAGCTGAAGCTCAGCAGGAACTGGAGTGCTTGCAGGGTGTTGGAGCAGTGGCCCACGCTGCCCAGGGAGGTGCTGCTGGAGTCTCCATGTCTGCAGCTCTTGCCAAGGCACCTGGAGCCCATCCTGTGCCAGCTGCTCTAGCTTCTGCTGCACTAGCTCATCTGCAGAGCTCCTTTCCAAGCCTTAACACTCTGGGACTCTATGATCATTGGCTGTAGGTGTTGTTGCTGTTGTACCTGGGGTGGTGTGGAGAGAGCATAGCATGGTTCTCCAGCTCTGTGTAGACCTTTGCTTTTCTCCCTTGGTTTCCCAGGAGCCACGCAAGCTCAGCTATGCTGAAGTCTGCCAGAAGCCCCCAAAGGAACCTCCTCCTCCTCCAGCTGCTGTTCAACCTCTTCGGGAACATCGCGCCAACATCGTTCCTCCTGCCAAAGGCGAGGAGAACGGCCTGGCCGAGAGGGCTGGGGAGAAGGCTCAGGAGAAGGCTCAGGAGAAGGTGGAAGGTCGCCTGAAGGATTCCTCTGGCTTCCGAGGTGCTGGGCATCCCAGGGGAGCTGCTGGGAAAATCAGGGAACAGAGGCGCCAGTTTGGCCGCAGATCCTCGCCTCAGGGAGCACCTCGACGGCTCGGCAAGGAGCAGTATGTGCCACCCAGGTCACCAAAGTAACCCTTGGCCACCCAGCCAATTAATTCTCATGCTTTTAATTGGAGCTGTGGACTAATTAAGCAGCAAAAAAGGAGACTGTGAGAAAGGAGTGTTGATGAAGGGGGAAAATAGAGAACTGGAGCGTGGCTTGCGTGGAGGAGGGGTCCCAAAATTCATCTCTAGAAGTGATTTCACGAATGCTGGAGGATTCCAATCACTATAAATACAGAGATTCTAATTTTTGTATTGTTTTTTTTTTGGTTGTTTTTAATTTGCAGAGGGCTTTCCTGCTTTGAAATCAGGTGGTTTTTTTGGGGGGGTGGGGAACTAGAGTTTTGACAAAGTGAAAGCAAATGAACCTATGAATTGACAAATGAACCTGTTCCTGGGTGGAGAAGGAGAAGAAGGAAAAAAGAAGATAATATTATTTTTGGAGTTAAAAAAAAGAGCATTTCTGTAAACTTTAGAGCTTTTTTTTTAAGCTATTTAACATTTGGCTTGTGGGATGAGGTGTCTGCCCTTGATGGCCTTGCATTGTGCAGCTGAGGTGCTTGGGCAGGGTGAGTGGAGTGAGTGCAGCCAGATACTGTTGTGTCAGGGCTTTATAGTCACTGAGGAGGAGAAACTGAATGTACTACTGTAGTAAACTGTGTGTTTCCAGCTTGTAGTAGAGTCTCTTGACCTTACTAATCATTCGTTCAGCAAGCTTTTTAAGCTATTCAGTTTTTGCAGGATGCTGGATTGTAGATCAGAGCCACCTGGGCAGCAAAAAGTGTCTTGGAAGAGCAGTTGGAAGGAGGCAGAAGGGAGCATGTCAAAGGATTTCATTTTGCTCTTTCTCCTCACCTTTTGAGGGCATCTCGTGAGGTTTGGTTACTATCTCTGATCTCTTTACTACAGACTTTTTTTTTGTGCTTTTCTCTTGGTAGGTTTTGCTGAGGCAGGTCCAGTGTAGGCTTGATGGTTGAGTGGCTACACCCAGTGCTTGCTGTTGGCATCACAAGCCTGGAATTCCAGTTACAGAGGTGGAATTCTGCCTTGCAGGTGGGGAGCTCTGCTCTGTCTGCCCCAGCAGGGTTGTGCTGATGTCTCCCTAAGTGGCTAGCAAGTCTGAGATGTGGCTAGGTGTTCTGTATCCTGACCTGGGCTGGTGTTCCAGAGCAGGGTGTTGGATGCTGTAGACTAGAAATCAGGGCTTTTGTGTCCTGGGAACTCATTGTTTACAGCTAAGGTAGTAGCAACTGACTTTTCTTTGTGGAACTAAAGGTAAAGATTTAATTCCCCAACCTCCCTGGTGTTCAGAGAAGCTACTTGAGAGGTGGCATCTTGCCTAGCTGCATGCTGACTGAATTTGTACCACTAGCAAGTGGTAAAGTTCAAAGGTGATTCCAAAACTAACTGAAAGAGGAAAATTCAGTGCATGAAATCTGCATGCCAGGGTTCAAAGTTCAGTTAAACAGTGTTAGAGGGAAAAGTAAGCTTCCAGCAGGAAGAATCACACCTTTTTTTAATGTTATTTTAATTCTTATTTCTCCTTTTTCTTTAGTGAGTAGCAAATGTACAAATTGAAAGTCCTAAGTTGTGAACACTGGAAAGAAAAGAAGCAAAACTCAATTGTGATCTCTACCATAAGCATTTAGTAATCTAGGCTAGTGTTGCCATTAGAATGAATGTAAGTGGCAGTTAAAAGAACTGTGAAAAAACCCCTTCCTTTTCTGATTTCTTAGCCAGATTTAACAACTTCTTCCTCAGTAGGGCAGCATCTTCTCTCAACTGCTTGGAGAACACTCATATATCTATTTTTATAAATATATATATATATATATATCTGAAGCCAGAGTTGTCATTTCTCTAACTTATTATCCAGCTTAGCAGTTGCTTTGAGTTTGATTTATACCACACTAGGATGTCCTGAGGCAGTGAACTGTTCATTTCTATGCATGTTATATATAGAGACATATATATATATGTTAAAAACAAGATCCCAACAATCATTATTCACTTTTTTCAACTACCTGTGCTGAGTTTTGGAGGTTTGGTTTTTAGTTTTATTCTTAATTGAGTTAAAATCATTGATTCCTCTTTCCAGTTCAGGGCTGCTGACAGAAGCCTTCTGTGTTTTATTTCTCTGTTTGGATTGATAGAGAAGATTCAGTGTTAGGAAGTGTTCAAAGGAACACAGGTTTGAAGTTTTTAATCCTTTTAAAAAATTATAAAGAAATTGCTGCAGTTGAACTGGAAAGCATGAAGCTGTGGGAGAGTGCCAGGATGGGTGTGCACTGGCACTGCTGGGAGGAAGAGGCTGGTGCAGATGTTAGTTTGGCTTTTGTGATGAAGGAGATGTGCTCCTTCCTCCTAATCCTGATCCAGGCAGGCATCTGCCCTTAGCCCAGTGCAGGGAATAACCTGGAAGCAGCCAAATGTGTCATGATTGTGAAATGTAACTTCATTTATTAGATGTTTTGAGGGGGAAAAAAACCCCCAAATAACTGCAGTTCAACCTTCCTTGTAAGGTGACTGGAAAAACTTGGAGTGTGACAAGGATGCTTTGGATGTCCTGGTGTGGCTCTTGGACAAGTAGATGCAACCAAGTCTGTTAACCTGTTGGCTTTTCCCAGCAGCTTAGGGCACTCATCATTCTTTATTTAATAGCTGTGTGCTAGGATTGAAGGTTTAGCCTATCCCTGCTTCCCCCTTCCCCACTGCCACTGAGATCTGTGGGGTTTGGGCCTTTTACTCCTTTTTTTTTTTGTGTGTGTGTGTGTTGGGGGAATGGGGAAATAACCAAGTTAACTCTAAAAGGCTGTGAAAACCCAAGTTGTGTGTGTGAGTTCTCCTGCAGTACTTGTATTGCATGGCAACCACAGACCTTAGGTGGGCTAGCTGCTACCTTCTCCCCCCACCCTGTGAGAGGCTCAGGCAAGCTGCTGTGTCTCTGCCCACCCAGTTTGCCTGTTCTTGTGGACTGGGGAGGGGGGGAAACTGGGACAAAAAGCTGGGAGCCAGAGAGCTGCAGCTCTTGGAGCTGAGCTGAGCTCTGTGGTGCTCTCAGCAGAGGTGAAAGTGTCCCTGGTTGAGTGTGCACTTGAAGTGGCAGATCAAACAGTTCTCTGTGGTTCCTTCTGGTACCTTCCCCGCAGGATGTAAAGACCAATTTTTTTTCCTTCCTCTACTGATCTCAGATACCAGAAGGTGCAAATCACACCTACCTTTCACTTGGAGGAACTGTGACTTCTTTCTCAGAATCATTGACTTTGGTTTTAGCTGCAGAAGGATCCTTCCCCAGGGACAGCTTTCCCAGATCCTCCATGTGTGGAGAAGATTTGGGTCACTCCTTTTTTGTGTTGGGGAGTGAGAAGAGAGAAGTCAGGATTTGCATGTGATAGTCAAATGAAAAGTACAACCAAGTTGTTTGGTTTTTTTCCTTTTGATTTCTGAAAATGAGTTAGTTTTCTAGTATCTGACATTCCTTGCTATCTCTTTTTTGTTTCCTTTTAAAGAGCAGTTAGCCTGGCACAGTGATGGTGCAGTTTTAGCAGTAGGTTGGAAAAGAAATAAGAAATAAAGTGAAATGAAAATCCCATAAAAATGCAGTGAAATGAAAATCAAGTAACCCACTCTATTAACCAGAAGAGAAAGATGATACTGTGGCAGATCAGTAGCAAATAAGTGACTTACTCAATGCTTTACTGTAGTTCAATAGCTATATGGCCTTACTACTTTGTCAATATCAGCTTCATTGTCTTGACAATTGTCTTGCTCTTTTTACTGTTTTGTTGGGTTTTCCCCCCCAAAGGGAAAGGTTTCACCTTGGGGGGAGGTCAGAAACTCTCTGCTGTGTCCAGAGGCTGTTTCAGTCTGTAAACTGCACCATTGTTCTTACAGAGGATGCAACAGAAATGCACTTGGGGGGTGGGGGAAATGGCTTCTGATTCAGTTGGGTTTTTTTTGTTGTAAATCCTTGATTACTCCAGATATGCAATAGAGGGGTTTTTTTTTGTTGTTGTTCCTAATTTTGATATTTCCTTCTGAAACATAAGATTGTTGCCATTAATCAGAATGATTTATCATGCTCTTCTCTTTGTGTGTGTGTGTCTGTGTGTGTGTGTGTATTCCATATAGTCTGAGCTTCCTTTTAGGATGGTACCTAAATTTTTGGGGGTTGTTGTAGTAATTTTTTTTTTAGTTGGCTCTTCTCTTCAGTGCCTTTAGCATAGGCACTTCAAGAGGTTTTTTTAATGTACAGTTGGGGAGGACTTGAAAAAAGGAGTTAAAGCAACTTATTTCTGCAAATAAAAAAGAATCCATCTGCAACCTAACCTGTAACAACTCTAAGATTTTATATTTAAAAAGAAAAAAAAACAGAGGTTTATTTTTATGGAGCTTCAGTTATTTCCAAAAAAAAAATAAAAATGATACAACTTCCAAATGTAAACAGACTGTGCATAAATGGGGCTTTTGTTCTAATTTTTTTATAGACTACAAAAATATTCAGCTAATATATTGAGCTCAAGTGACTTAACAGACATCATCTTATTCCTCCTGGATGAATCCAGCTTCTTCCCCTTGGCATGGAGGATCTCTCTTCAAAGTGGTGTTTAGGGTTTCAAGTGAAAGGAGAGGAAAAAACAAACCACAAACCAATCTTTATCTGGCTTCTAGACTTTGTCTGTTCTGATATATTCCTGTTGTCAAAACTGTCCAAAACAACAAGAGATTTGTGTAAAGTAGGTTCATGCTTTAAATGTTCAAATGATACTACATGTATTTGTATTTGTTTTTGACATTGCCAAGGTGCTATGGGAAATTGAAATAACAGTTAGAAAAAAATAAAGCTGATTTAAAAGAGACAAAAAAACACAAAAAAGAACAAAAAAAAATACCCCTCAACTCTTTGTCAGGTGTTGCTGTTGTCATGTTGTACTGGTTCTCTTTTGCTCTAGCTGCCTCCAACTGGCCTTGCCCAGGGGAGCATGAAATCATTAAGGTTGGAAAAGACCTTCAAGATCTTCAAGTCCAGCCATTGACCCCACCTGCCTCCATCTATGTGGTTTTTGAACCCCTTCAGGGATGGGGACTCCTCCAACTGCCCTGGGCAGCCTGTCTTGATTAACACTCTGGGGGAAGAAATTCTTCCTAATATCCAAACCTCCTCAACCTCCCCGGTGCAACTTGAGGCTGTTTCTCCTTGTCCTATCTCTTGTTCCTTGGCACAAGAGCCCAAGCCCCATCTGGCTCCAAGCTCCTGGCATGGACAGGCAGAGAGCCAGAAGCTTTCCTCCACCCTAAGCAAGCCCAGTGCCCTCAGCTACCCCTCAGCACACTTGTGCTCCAGAGCCTTCCCCAGCTGCCTTGCCCTTCTCTAGCCACACTCCACCCTCTCTATGTCCTTCTGGGAGCCCAAAGCTGAGCCCAGCAGTGGAGCTGTGGCCTCAGCGGAGCCCCGGAGGGGTTACCCTGCCCTGAGCGCGGGAAGCAGTGACCTCTCCTGAGGGCTCACAGCCTCTGGCTGTGAATGCTCTAATCTTCCCGCCACCTCTCCCCTCAGCCAGCCCAGCAGCCTTTCCCTGAGCCATCGCCTCACCAGAGAAGCGGTTCTTTCCCCCGCAGAAGGTCTCCAATGCCCCTGGGGTCGGGGAGGGTGGTCTTGGGTGGTGATTGTTAGGCTGTGGGGGAGAAGTGAGCTGTGGAGCCGAGCCGCCAGGGGGCGCGCTGCGAGGCGGGAAAGCTCCTCCCCGTCACGTGACGGCGGCGCTGGCGCTCAGCATGGCGGAGGCGGTGGCCGCTCCCGCTGCTGCGCCCGCGGAACGGAGCCCTCAGCGCTGAGCCGGAGCGCCGGAGCTGCGCCGAGCCGAGCCCAGCGGGCGGCCGGACTTCTCCTTCCCTTTCCCTTTACTTCCCCTTTCCGCCCGCCATGGCCGAGCCGGCGGCCGCGGGAGTCTCCTCGCTGCCCCGCGAGGTCCGCGAGCAGCTGGCCGAGCTGGAGCTGGAGCTGTCGGAAGGTGAGGAGCGGCCGGGCCGAGTCGGAGCTACCCTGAACCGCCCTTACCCTACCTTGAACCGCCCTGCCCTGCCCTAGCCTGCGCTGCCCTCGGGGCGCCGGCACAGCCCCCACGGCCCCCGGGCGGGAGGAGTCTCCCTGTGAGGGGACCGCGGTGGGGGCGGCAGGAGGAGGGAGGCTTGGCCTGGGCTTGCAGGAGAGGAGGCCTGGGGCGAGGGCCGGGCTGTAAGGGAGGCTCCGGGTGAGGGGATCCCAGAGGCTCCGTGTGAAGGGACCAGGAGCATGTGAGGAGATCCGAGAGGCTCCGTATGAGAGGTCGAGAATGAAGGGGGCTCCAGGTGAGGGGTGGAGAGTGTGTGAGGGGATCCCAGAGGCTCCCTGTGAGGGGACCAGGAGCGTGTAAGGAGTGGAGAATGAAGGGGGCTCCGTGTTGAGGGGTCAGGAGTGGGTGAGGGGATCCGAGAGGTTCCCTGTGAGGAGTCAGGAGCGTGTGAGGGACTTGGAGAGGCTCCCTGTGAGGGGTCAGGTGCGTGTGAGGAGGCGTAGGGAGAGTGGGGGCTCTCCGAGAGGCTCCCTGTGAGGGGTTGGGAATGAGGAAAGCTCCGTGTGAGGGTACGGGGAGCGTGTATGTGGGGGTCCCCGAGAGGCTCCCTGTGAGGGTACCGGATCGAGGCAGGGTGTCCGGGGCAGGAAGGGCCCTGCCTGCAGGTTGGGTTGTGTCTGGGGGACGCTGAGTGCTGGGCGCTTGGTGTGTGTGGGAACATCCCTCCCCTCCCCGAGCCTCTGCATGTGGGGTGTGATCCCCCCGGGGAGACTTGTCCTCTTTGTGGTCTCTCTCCTGCCAGTCTCTGAGCTAAGGACTTGGAGTGAGGGGGAAGGAGTGTTCCTGGGGTGGGGGAGATTGGGGACTTGGGGTGCCTCAGGAAGACCTGGCCAGTGTTCTTCCCGCTTTCTGAGGAACTTCTTGTGCGTAGCCATCATCGGGACAGAGCATGCGCTTTGTTTTGTTTCCTCTTTTTTTTTTTTTTAGCCTGGGTCTGTCTTTGTTTCCCAGTGCTTAAAATGCTGTTCTCAAGATAGCTTTGTTGTAAAGTGCCCTTGTGGAGCCGAAGGGCGAGGGCTGAATCCGAGGTGGAGGGTGAAGGTTGCAGAGCAGGTAGCTCTGTTTTGCATCTCTTTAAAATCTCCTCCCTCCATCAGGGTACAGAACTTGGGGCCATGATCACAGGGGAGGACTTCCTGTGTATGCTTGCAGTAACCTCCCAGTTAAAAGTTTCCAGTTAAAAGAGGCTGAGAGAGCTGGGGCTGCTTAGGCTGCAGCAGAGCAGCCTGAGGGCAGATGTGCTCCATGCTTAGCAATCCTTGCAGGCTGGGGGCAGGAGGCTGGGGCCACGCTTGCTTCTGGGCTGCCCAGGGCCAGCACTAGAGGCAATGGGCACAAAGGAGCAGGCAGCAAGTTGCAGCTGAAGCTCAGCAGGAACTGGAGTGCTTGCAGAGTGCTGGAGCAGTGGCCCAGGCTGCTCAGGGAGGTGCTGCTGGAGTCTCCATGTCTGGAGCTCTTGCCAAAGCACCTGGAGCCCATCGTGTGCCAGCTGCTCTAGCTTCTGCTGCACTAGCTCATCTGCAGAGCTCTTTTCCAAGCCCTAACACTCTGGGATTTCTTGACTCTGTCACTTTGTCCCAAGACATGGAGTGTGCCAAGGAGAGAGTTGGAAGGTTAGGAATTGATTCAGTGGGCTGGGTGCTGTTGGCTCCCACTGCCTGCACCATGATGCACTCACTGCTCAGTGCTCTGCCACAGGAAGAGGCCATGCTGGTGCTTTCTTAACACAGCTTGTTTGTAGTTAAGCTTCTCATGTTTGGCTGTTGGTTAGGTTTTTTTTTTGGTTGGTAAGTGCTTTGTAGTTAAGCTTCTAATGTTTTTTTTTGTTGTTGTTTTTTGGCTGTTGGTTAGGGATTTTTTTTTTTTGGTGGTTAAGTGCTTTTCAGCTATAATTTCTGTCAACTTTTAACTGCTGTTTGGTTTTGGGTACTCCATGCTAAGAAAGAACTGAAGAACATTCAAGTTGCTCAAAATGTAACATGAAATATTTTTGTGTCTGTTTAAGACTTTGCTGAACGTTTTAAGCATTTGCTTGGCTTTTCCTGTAACTTGTTTCTGGTGATAGTGCAAGCCCATTCTAGTCTGACTTGTGCTATAGAGTACTGCAAACTTGAGGAGGAATTAAATCCTGCTGGAAGGGCTGCTGTGACATCACACTAATCTTTAACAAGCTTCTCAAACAGCTTCAACTTCAGAGCTGTGGAGTGAAGTTTGCTGTGTTATGTAAGTAATTCCCTGAATATTAAGTCCACTGCACCCTTTGTGGATTTAAGACTCAAGATTTCTTCATCTGCACATTATGGATTCGTTTGTGCAAATCACTTTAGCTCTTAAAAAAACCAACCAGGCAACCCCTGGGAGTACAAAGGAATGGCTGTGGCTGTGTCCCCAAGCTCTTGGAAAGATATTTCACAGGATCTTGTTGCTGAGATAACTGAGGGCTGACCTGTGAGGGAGCTGAGTGAGGCAGTGAGCTAATGGCATTGTGTGGTGCTTGAAAAATACTCCCTAGTTTGAGGCTTAAGCTTGAAGGTTTTAAGGCCTATGTGTGTGCTTTGTTCTACTGAATATCTGTTATCTATAGTAAATAGTTGGGAATAGAAGCATTTTGTTAAAAATAGCAATAATACCTGAGGTTGAACTGATTAGTTGTTGCTCAGGTAAGAACACTTGATCCTTTTTTTCCCCCACTCCCTTGTTGCAGCTTTGTTTGTCTCCAGGATTGACTGTTGACTATGTAAATGTTCCTGTTGGGATTTCTGGGTAAGAACAACTGGCTTTTGGAACGCAAGAGGAATTGCAGTGAGCTTATACAGCAGGAGTATCCTGGGCTGCAGCCAGAGCAGCGTGGCCAGCAGGGGCAGGGAGGTGATTGTCCCCTCTGCTCCACTCTGGGGACACCTCAGCTGGAGTGCTGGGGCCAGCTCTGGAGCCCCCAGCACAAGCAAGAGCTGGAGGGGCTGCAAGGTGTCCAGAGCAGGGCCATGAGGATGAGCAGAGGCTGGAGCAGCTCTCCTGTGAGGCCAGGCTGAGAGAGTTGGGCTTGTTGAGTGTGGAGCAGAGAAGGCTCCCAGGAGAGCTTCTGGTGGCCTTGCAGGATGTGCAGGGAAGCTCCAAGAGGGCTGGGGAAGGACTTGTGAGGCTGTGAGGCAGTGCTAGCACTAGGGGAATGGCTTTAGGCTTGAGGAGGGGAGCTTGAGGTTGGCTGTTAGGCAGCAGTTGTTGGCAAGAGGGTGCTGAGCCAGTGGCCCAGGTTGGCCAGAGAGGTGGTGGCAGCCCCATCCATCCCTGGAAGCATTGCACGCCAGGCTGGCTGGGGCTGGGAGCAAGCTGCTCTAGTGCCAGGTGTCCCTGCCCATGGCACTAGAGGAGCTGGAAGGTCCCTTCCAGCCCTGACAGCTCTAGGATTGCATGATTGCTGTGTCCTTGGTGTCTACTTGGGTGGGAAGTACCTGAGCAGTGTTTGGAAGGTGCCTTCAGATGCAGGAGACAGCAGGCCAGGAGCATAAAGCCTCAGAGGGAGCTTGTGCATGGCTGTGTCACCATTAACCACCACCATGCAGAGAATTTATAACCATTTGGGGCAAAATATGGTATTAAAATCTTATCTGGCCTTATGCTTGTGAAAGATGCAATGTCAGCAAGCAGGATGCAAAGTGGAGCAGGATTAGTTTAATGTCTGCTTAAAATAGAACTCCTAGTTTGCCATGAGGAGCCAGGAGACTTCCTCCAGGAACAGGCTGTGAGGACAGAGCAGCAGGACCAATGCTACCTCTGCCATCCCTGCATTATCCCATCCTGAGCCTTGTGGTCAGCATGGCAGGAGCAGGAGTCCCAGTTCTGAGTACATTTAAAACATCTAAGCAAAAGAGTGGAATGTGCTTCAGGAAGCAGTAATTGTTGATTAATCAACACAAATTGCATTTATTTACTTTTTTAGTCTTTTATTGTGTGTGTTTATTTAGCCTCATTGATTGACTTGACTCTGACTGATTTCCAAGTGCAGGAAGCATTCAGTTGTCTTCTCCTACCATGAAGTGCTTTCTAGCCACAGCTTGTTCCCTTGCAGAAGGGATCAGTGTCACTGCCTCTCAGTAAAAATATGAAGTAACAATACTTAACTTGTAGATCAGCAGCGATTTGATCATGACACTGGGTGAAACTGGCAACCTGCTCATTACTCATGTTTGCCTCCTTTTCTCACTTTTGGGGTTTTGTCTTCCTAGTGCTTTTCTTCCTGCTGTCAGTGACACCCACATGATGCATCACTAATGATGGGAAGGGCTGACTTTGTATTTGCATCTGCTGCCTTTCCACCAGAAGTACCAGGGAGAGATTAACTTTAAAGGAGCCTTTTGCCCCCATTTTCATGTGTCTCTGAGTCTGTATTCCTTTGGGACTGAGCTGCAGCTGTGTGTGAAGGTGACTTTCTATCTACTGTATGATGTTTGCTGTGTGCTGATGAGTTCCCAGAACAAGGTAAACGTCTGGATTCATCCCTTATTCAGGTGAAAATGGGAGTGTTAAAGCCCTTCACTGCTCAGCTTGGGGTGATCTAGGTGCTCTGGGTGAAGTTTTTAAGCAGCTCCTCTCCCAGCTCTGTTCATAGAGCTGAGAAGCTCTGGAATAGCCAGATCCAAAGGTTCTGACAAGGATGGTCAGTGGGTTTGTTTCATACAGTGCATGTCATGAGCCTGTTGGGAAAGTTCTTTGGGTACAGCATGGGTGGTGGTGTGAGGAGAGATCGTGCTCTGAAAGCAGGAGCAGCTTGTCTCTGAGAGGGTTAAGTGTGCTCATAAAGGGTTTATTTGGCTGCTGGGGTTTGTGTGACTCTGGTTTTGGTCTTGTCTGATGCTTTTAAGTAGTTGAAGGGACCTTAGTGGAGTAACCTCCAGCTTGTGGTATCTGTGGAAGTGTGAGCTGAGGGAGGGAGAACTCTGGCAATGGTGAGGAGTTGCCCTGTTAGCAGTTCAGGCCTCGAATGTCACTTCCTTCACTCCTGGGTGTTGTGACAGGGTTGTCCTATCTCTGCTCTTGCCTCATGCACAGAAGGAGCTGCTTTCTGTTGACTTTCCTAGTTAAACATCCATTTGGCTGTGGTGGTTTGTGATTTTGTGGGTGTGCTGCTGCACCTGTGTTTGTTCCTTTGAGAGCTGATTGTCTCTTGTGGAGAAGCTGAGGCTCTCTCTGCAGAGAAAAAGCTTGGTGGTAGAGTTTCCAGAAGCTGCAGAGAAAGCAAGGATGGTGGCAAGTGTGGAAGAGGTGGTATCAGCAAAACAGGCCAAACCTGGGTCTGAAGGCCAGCCAAGTGGGATAGGACCTTGCTGGAAGGAAACATGTTGACTCAAGCAAGTGGGTAGAGTCTTTCTTGTGTTTGGCTGGACAGTTTCCCATGGAATCATGGACTTTTTCTGTGCTTTCAGAAAAGATGAGTTTCAGTTTTCATTCTCTGATTGCCAGGCACCTATCAGAGTAGGTGAGGAACTCTTGAGTTGAGTTAGAGTCAAAGGAAGTAGTTGTCTGAGTAAGGATTAGCCATGTGGGCTTTCCTGAGGGAGCAGGAAGCTTTCATTTCAGTTTCTTCCCTGCTGCTCAGAGAGGAGCTGTGGCTACAGCACAGAAAAGGGTGAAGGAGAAGAGCTTGTGAGCAGAAGCAAGTCAGATCTGGCTGTCTTGTAACCAGCAAGACTTACAAGTGAGTTCTGTGCGTTTATGCAGCATCTCACCCACAAATGTAGATGCAGTAGGCAAAACCAGGAATGGGAAAGCTTTCATGTTGCTTCCTTCATTTCCCTGCAGGACTGAGAACTGATGGGTAAGCAGATCTGCTGAGAAATCTGTGCATGCCTTTGCCACAGTCTTCCTGTGACAGCTTTGAGGCAGAAATGAATAGAAACCCCCTTTTGGAGCATGTGGTAGGGAGCTGTTTACCCCAGTTCCTAGAGGATCATTCTTGCCTTGTTTGGCTTGATTCTGATAAGAGACTACAGGTGATAGTGCTTTGTCTTCAGCCTTACAAGCCAGGAAGAAGTGATGCAAGGCCAGTGCCTGTGTCTCACAGGAACAGGAAATAGAGCTCAAGTCATGGTGAAGAGGAGCAAAGAGACAAATCTGGCACCAGTGCATCAGGCAGAAGGTCCATGAGATGATCAGATGGTCAAAGCAGAATGATTAAAATGATGAATGGCTTGGAGAGAGAGAGTTAAATGCAAATCTTGAAAGAGATATTTTGGCTGCTGTGACTGTTGGGTACATGCTTGGGGCATGTCAGTCTGGTGAGGACCAGGAAGGGTTTTGGAGCATCCAGACTAGTCT
The DNA here is from genome assembly GCA_013396975.1 of Bucco capensis. Taxonomy (NCBI): domain Eukaryota; kingdom Metazoa; phylum Chordata; class Aves; order Piciformes; family Bucconidae; genus Bucco; species Bucco capensis. Next base: position 23,146 of record VWZO01015558.1, read on the forward strand.
AATAAAGACTAACCAGGAGAGTTAAAGAATGTGCATGTTTCTGTGTTGTCCCTTTTCTAGTTAGGAAATGAAGGAGTTTGGGGCTGTTTTTAAAGGCTGCAGCTCTGACCCTTTGCCTTGGGGAGAGGAGGAAATGAGAGGCTTTCCAGAGAGTCCTCCACCTCCTCCCTGATTGCTTGTCGGAAGCTCTGCTGGAGCTGGAACAAATCTTCCTCAGTGGGATGGAGGGGACATCTGCTAGCAGGGATTCCTCCCTAGCCTGTTATGATCTAGCAGAGGTGATAGCTGCACTTTCAGCTGCATGCTTAGGCTGGAGAATTGAATCAGACCTGTTTAACCTGACACATCTGCACTCAAGCTGCATTTGGAGGTGTCCTAGATAACCGATACTCAGTTTGCTATTTTAGATTCTCTAGCATGAAATATTCAGCAGTGAATGTGATGGATGGTAGTGGAGCTGCAGAGAGCTGGACTGCTGCTCTGGCAAACATCTAGGCAGGCAATGCTTGCAGCTCCCTAGGAAAGACTGCTTGGGGAGGACCCCTGGTGTGTCTAGTTCATTGTCATGTTGTGGAAAGGGTGATGGATTCCTTCCTGAGTCCCTCTCTCTGATTAGCTTGCTGCTCCTTGGGTTTATCATGTTTATTCAGTGGCAAGTTCCAGAAGCCTAAAGAGTGAACTAATGGTGAGGAGTCCCAGAGGTGCAAGCAGAAGCTAAATTGTATCCTGTTTTCATTTGTTCCAAATACAAGTGGTTCAGATCATTGCTTAAAGTGGTTTTCTCTAAACTTTGAGTATAAAAAGCATTTCCTGACTCTCTTTAGTGAGTTACTCAGCTGCTTTTTGGACCTGGCTTAGTAGAGGGAGGAATTGCAGTGTTCTTCTCTTGAGGTTGAGTCAATCCAAATTTTTTCTTGGAGCTTATGAAATCAGGGAAGAGTCACCAAGCCAGGATGTCTCCTGCTATTCATTAGAGTGGAAGACTTAACTTTGCAGCGTGTGTGAGGAAAGAGGGATTTAGAGCTAAGGGATGACAAGGAACTGGGGGTGCTGCTTGAGAGTTGCCTGAGCATGAGGCAGCAGAGTGCCCAGGTGGCCAAGCAAGCTAAGAGCATCGTGGCCTGGCTCAGCACTAGTGTGAGCAGCAGCAGCAGAGCAGTGCTCATCCTCCTGCCCTCAGCCCTGGGGAGGCCACCCCTAGAGTGCTGGGCTCAGCTTGGGGCTCCTCACTGCCCCAAGGAGCCAGAGGCATTGCAGTGTGGCCAGAGAAGGGCAAGGAGGCTGGGGAGGCTCTGCAGAACAAGTGTGGGCAGGAGCAGCTGAGGGCACTGGGCTTGCTTAGTGTGGACAAGAGGAGGCTCAGGGCAGACCTGAGCTCTCTCTGCAGCTCCCTGCCAGGAGCTTGCAGGGAGCTGGGGGTAGGTCTCTTGTGCAGGGTTAGCAGGGAGAGGCCAAGAGGCAATGGCCTCAAGATGCTCCAGGGGAGGTCAGGAGGAATTTCTTCCCTGCAAGGCTTGTTGAGTGTTGTCCCAGGCTGCCCAGGGAGGTGCTGGAGTGCCCATCCCTGGAGGGGTTGCAGAGACATCTAGCTGCTCTCCTTAGGGCCATGGCTGAGTGGCCTGGAGGGGATAGGCATAGTTGGGCTTGAGGAGCTTGGAGGTCTCTGCCAACCTTAATGGTTCTGTGATTCTGTGATGCTCTGCAGGCAGCAGCAGCATTCCATCTGCTCCATGAATTTTCCCATTATATTTTGATGTAAAGTTTGGGGGGAAGCCTCTCACCTGTGTTTCTCCTTCTGAAGGATGTTGGCCAGGGCTGGGCTGTTGCTCTGGCCTGAATATTTTTTGGAGTAAAAAGCCTATTTCTATCAGCTTGCATTTTTTTTGCCCCAAACTTCAAAGCTGGGAGTTTCTGAAGCACTCCTTAAAATAAACACAGGCAGGGGAGATGATGTTTATACCAAAGATAGTCAGTGGAAGAGTAACTTAACTTTCCTTGCTGCTCTTGAGAGCAAATGCTTTGTTTTATTTGTGTAACTTAAGCTGATAAAAAGAGAGAGGAAAAAGAAGCTTGCTTGGAAGTTTTATCCTTCTGTGCCAACATAAACTTGTTCTAATTCTTGTTGACTTGAGAATTGCTGATACAAACTAGGTCTTTTCTGGACTTTGAATTCCATGGGGATGGGAGAGTCCAGGGAGCCTACAGGGCATGCATTAATCCAGTTTGTGAAGCCAGGCTGGCAGTTGCTGCCTCAGTGATCAGCAACTGAGCCTCTCGGAATTGTTCCCCCAGCAGTCAGGCAACCTGCTTTCAGCAGCTAGCTCCATGTCCCTAGGGAGCAAAAAAAGCAACCAGGAGAATTGTATCCCTGCCTGATCAAATGAGGTCTTCTGTAATCTCTCTGAGAGCAGCTGGATGGCTAGCTGCCTTCAAAAACATATGTTTTAATGCAGGAATAATGCATTCCATTGAGGCTGGCTCTAGCCGTGGGAGCTGCTTGACTTAGTGGCTAAAAGCACTCCCATTTTGCCTCTGGGATCAGGACTCATGTCAAACAGCAGGTCTAAAGTGCAGCAGTGGAAAAGGATTGTTTGGGATGGTTCTCCTGGCTTTTGCTCTTTGTGTTGTTCCTGTACCTTAGTCCTAAAGGAGTTAGAAAACCAAACCATCCTGTTATTGGAAATAAAGGATCAGTTGCAGAGAAGAGGAGCTCCTCTGTGTGTTTCTGGTTCTAGCTGAGTTTGCAGTCAGATTTTGTTAGGAATAGCCATGTTAGTGTTCCTCTAATACCAGTTGATAATAAATTTCTCTCAGAGCAGTGTAGGTAAGTGGCTGGAGGAAGTTCTGCTCTATCCCTGCTCCTCCTGACAGCTCCCCTGCCCTGCACAGGGGGAAGACACTGCTGTCATCACAGCCACACAGACAAAGCCTTCTGTTCCTTTGGGAACAGATCATCATGTGATCCTTCCAGTTCCTCCTCCTGAGCTGCTCAATTGCATTACAGGAAGCTGAGAATAAGTCTTTTCCCCCTAATGCTTTTCCATGTGAGAGCCATTGGTGTAGTTGCCACAGGGATGGCCTGGGGGTGGTGGGAGGGATGCTGAGCTGTGCCATAAGGAGTAGGAAGGGGTGACCAGGGACACAAGCTGTGTGGAGAGGGCAAGCCATGGGAGGTCACAGAAGTGCTAAGTTTGGAACATATAAACAAGATAAGTTGTGCTGGGCCATTTGGTTACCCATAAATTGGAAGGATGTGGTCTGAAGTGGGAATGATGCAGCAGATAAAGCTGCAAGGTTTAGTTTCGGGTCCTGTCCCTATGTGTGACTTCACTCCATAGGTGCACAGCCACTCTTCCAGAAAGGGTGGGCAGGTGAGGAGGTGTTGGAAGAGGTTTTTGTGTTGCCTGCTCTCCCACCTCTACCTTTAAGCCATCAACTCCTCATTCCAAGTGCTGATTAATCTCTGACATGAAGATCCCTTTGAGTATGAAGCACCTTTTCTGGCAATACTATCATCTGCTCACTGAGAGCAGCAGGGAATGCAGCTATGTCAGTAAGCGTGGCCTGATAAGACTGGTTTCTTTGCCTGGTGCTTGAGTCTTCATCATCACCTTGTGCTGTAATTACTCCCTGGAGAAGCTTTGTGTGCCTCTCTGGAAACAATGATCACATAGATAAGTTGACCAAGCCAAAGAAACCCTGGGGAGGGGAAGGAGGCTTTGAAGTTTTCTGCTTACTTTCTAGAAAAGGATGAGCAAAGCTAACAAACAGTTGTAAAAGGTCACTCTCTGCCTTGCTGTCAAGGCAAGGTGTGTAGCCAGCAGGGATTTGTGCTGCAGAGCTGATATTCCTGCTCACAATGTCCATTGCCACTGGAGAGAAGAAAGTTCCTCTGAGGAGCTGGGAGGTGACATGGCAAATCCTACTCACAGTGTCCATTGTCACTGTGGGGAAGAGAAAGAGTTCCTCCTAGGAGCTGGGAAGTGACATGGCAAACCCTGCTCACAGTATCCACTGTCACTGGGGAGGAGAAGGAGAGTTCCTCCCAGGAGTTGGGAAGTGAGATGGCAAATTCCAGCCTGGGATTACTCACCAGGGGATAGAGAGCAGAGTCAGGTGATGTGAGCAGGAGATAAAAGGTTCTTGATCCTCAGTGCTTCTGGTAGAGGAATGAACAGATCTGCAGTATTTGACTATGCTGGGGTTTTGTTGTCTTTTTTTCCTCTCTCAGCTGGAAAATGCCTATTAAAGGTGTTCCATAAAAGCTGCTAGTGTGTCCCATGCAGTGGTTCTAGCAAGGTACGGATGGCCTTTGGTTGGCTAAAGCATAGAATCATAGAAGGGATCGGGCTGGAAGTGACTTTAAAGATCATCTAGTTGCAGCTCTCTAGCTACCCACTAGCCCAGGCTGCTCCGAGCCCCATCCGGCCTGGACATGAACACTTCCAGGGATGTAGGAGCATGCACAACTTCTCTGGGCAACCTGTTGCAGTGGCTCACTACCCTCTGAGGAAAGGAAATGCAAGGCTTCTTGCAGTGCTGTTTGAGTGTGGGAAAGGAGAAAAGTGGTGGTGAAAAGTTTGCTTCAGATAGCTCCATGAGCTGGAGAAAAGCCTTTGTGTTCCTCTGGGGTGTTCTCAGGAGCTCCAGCCCTTGCTCTCAGACCAAAGCCTTTGTTTGGCAGCACTCTTGGCTCAAGATACTCTCACCTCTTAGCACCTCCCACTCTTCCCTCTTGGAGAGCACAGGCACCTCAGCTCTACATTTTTGATCAAGCTTTGGCAAGCTGGAGAGGGCAATTGATGAAACTCTGAGGAATGTAAGCTTTGTTTCTTCCAAAAGCATCAACGCCCACAAGCCTGGAGCCTGCCTTGTGTTAGCAAAAAGTAGATCCTGTAACAGCAAAGTGCTCTTGAGAATGTTTTTGGAGGCTGAGACCTGTGTTTATTCTTAGGGCAGAAACTTGAAGTGATCCCTTGTGGATTAAAACCAACAAGAAAAAGAACAATTCTTATTGTGATTGGAATGCAAAGCCCCAGAGTTAGGCAGTTTGGGATTGGCAGTGGTGTTCTTGTCAGCTGAGAGGCAGGAAGCTGAGGAGCACAGAGGTGACTTGCTCACTCGGAGCCCAGCAGAGCCAGGAGCAGAGCTGGGCTCTTGTAACACTCAGCTCCCTGCCCCAGAGGTGAGGAGATTGTCACTTCCAAAGGGAGAGACTTGGAAATGTGCAGTGTGTGTGCAGTGTGCTGGGACTCTGTGTGTTCTTCTGCCACTTCAGGTGATCTGAAGTTCACTTAGGACAGTCATAAGTTTCAGTTGAACACACAGTGATATAAACCAACTATCTGTGGAATTTCTCCTCTCTGCTTTAAACTCTCAAGTTCTTGAAAACATCCTGAATTTTCCAAGTCCTTTGGTGCAGCAAAAAGTCAATAATTGAGTCCCAAAGAGGGGAGAATCATGGATGAAGACAAAGCAAGTGAGTCAGCTATAAATAATGCCATTATGTCTTGGCTGCAGCCACACCTAGAAACCTTGAGCAAACATTGCACTTCTGTTTAGTTACTCCTGTGTTTGATACACTTTACTTGTTAAGTCCTGTCTAAAACTTGCAGCATGGGCTGCTCACCAGGACTTCCCAACAGTCTGGGAGTAACCTTGACCAGAGGCAGGGGTGCCCGTGCTAGAGCAGAGTTCATTAGCTCTCCTATTTCCCCCCACATCAGTTAAAAATACAAAACCCTTGGAGTTGGTGTTGCCTTGGAAGCTTTTCAAGGCAATTCTTTGTGCAGGGGGCCTTTAAAAAAAGGTCTGGCTGGAAGAGGAAACAGGAAGGTGTAATTACCCTCTGGCTTTTGTGTAGCAAAATGTCATTCCTTGTACAAATCTTTGGTAAAACACTTTTAGTAGGATCTGGTTGTAGCAGGGAAGCCATGAAGAGAAGGGTTTGGAGCCAGCAAGATCATACTTGGTGTGTTAGAACATCTGTCATGGAACTTGCTAGGTGATTCCATGCCTCCTAGCATGTGTCTCCTTTTTTCATGGAGGATAAGCTGATTTATTATGAATCTGAACAAAGCTATTTTTCAGATGAGACTGAAAGGAGAAAATTTGGAGCTTCCCTTTGCTTCCTCTCCCTTTGCCTCCTGTCTCATCTCTTCAGTGTTGCTGTTGCCAATTCCAAGGTTTTAACAGAGGTTAGGCTTTGGTTTTTTGGTTCTTGTCCAAACATGTTCCATTTGCTGTGCATTGTTCTTTTGTACCAACTGCTCTCCTCTGGGCTTTGCTTGTGGTCTGGGAAAGGTGATCCTGAGGTCCAGAAGAGTTGGGGAGGTTTGTCTCACACATAGTTAGCTGCAGAAATCCTCCCTGGTTTATCAGTGGTGAGGGTGACAGCTGATGGTGCTCAATCCATTCCTTTAGGCTGGATATGAGGAGGGAATCTATCACCATGAGGGTGGTGAAGCACTGGAACAGGTGAGAGGTGGTGGATCCTCTGTCCCTGGAACCATTCAGGTCAGGTTGTTCAGAGCTCTGAGCAACCTGCTCTAGTGATAGGTGTCCCTGCTTACAGCAGATGACCTCAAAAGGTCCCTTCTAACTAACTTTTCTATGATTCTATGATTTCTGTGGGATGTGAAGATAGTTCCTTGTCTTTTACCCAATGGGAAAAGCCAAATGGCAATCAAGATTCCACTCCTGGCAGCTCTTCAGGCTCTTATTCATGGAGGCTCCCTTACCTCTCCCTGGAGTCTGTAGCAAAGGTGACTCTTAAATCTCTTAAGATGTGAGGAAAACAAATGATTGCAATGAAGCAGCAAGGGAGAGGGACACTGATGGTGCCAGAACTCTCCATGCCATGGCCTCTTCCCTTAGGAAAAGAATTACTTGTGTTCTCATGGTGAAAATGACAGGCTTCTACCTTCATGTGAACAATGAAATGGTGTGAAAGACAGACACCTTGTACAGCACTGCAGGCACACTCCTCTTCCAGCAGAGACACAACTGTTTGGGCAAGAAGGATGAAAGGGAAGGCTCGGTCAGGAGAACTGGGGAAGAGGAGGATGAGAATTGAGTTTGGCTTCAGGTTCTGAGAGATCTGGCAACAGCACACAGCTTAGAGGGGGTTTGCCCTGCAAAGTGACAAACCTCTGGGTTGTGCTGGTACAGATACTCAGGGCTCTGGCTTGGAATCGAGATTGGGGAGCTGGGAATCAAGACTGGGGAGCTGGGAATCAAGATGGAGCTGCTGAAAGGCTTAAAAAGTTGCCCAGTGTTGCTGTTGAGTGCTTGCTACCATGAGAGGATAACCTGCAGAACAGGCCAAAGAGGGAGAAGCAAAGGAAGTAGTGAAGTGGAGAGATTCTTTAAGAATAGCTCAGCTTTTCCCTGGGTGAGATGTGCCAAAAAGTCTCCCAGAGTTACTGGCCCACTGGAGCAAGCTAGCAGTTGTTGGATTGTTTCCACCTTTGAAGCTGCTTCCTAGTTGAAAGGTAGATTTCTGCTCCTTCAGCACATTCTGCCCCAAGCAAGTTGCAGACAGCATCTCTGTCTTAACTCACTAAACCAGTTAATGGTTGGGCTTTGAACATCTTGTCTGCACTTTGAGGTGTTCCATACTGTTAGATAGCTCAGTGGAAAAAGTATCTGCTGCTTGTTCCAGGGAGTTCCTTGATGGAAGGGAAAGGCTGCCTGGGGTTTCCTGTGCTCTCCTTTCCCTGGGATTGTGCAGGGAGCACATTCCAAGCCTATCTTTGGATGGGAGGCACAGCTGAAAAGGAAGAAGGCAGCTAGGCCTAGGGCAGCTTGCCAATTGCTTAAAGCCTTTGTTGGAGACTAAAGGAAACCTGCACCCATTTAGGGACTAGCAGAGCCCCAGGGGCTTTCTTGCCCTCCTCTGTAAAGAAGATGAAGGCAGCCACATGGAAATGATTGCACACTTTTGCATGTCAGGCTACATTAGGTCTTGAAGGCCTGCTTGTTGTGCTTGAATGCTGAGATCCTGGGCTTCATTCTCAGGATTTTCATCCTGTGGCTCTGTCAGTAGAGCACTTAACCCCCAGCTGTTGAAACTCAACCAGGAGGGAAGTGTCTTCTGGGCAAGAAGCCTTGCAGAACCTGTCCCTGCTGAGCTGCTCACAGCCCATGTGTGACTGGGGTCTGCTCACAAGGAAGGAAGGCTCTGCTGCCTTTCCTTCAGGAGAGGTTCTGCCTCTGGGATGGCTGGCTCTCCAGGGAATAAATACCTCATCATCATCATGTTGTGTGCTGAAATAAAAGAGAGACAAGCTCAAGTATCTAAATAAACATCAGTTTCAAACCAGAGCAAGCAAGTGAATGAGAAATGGGCACATTGTCATTCTCAGCTCTGCACTACTCTGCCATTTCCCTTACCTCTGGCTGAAAAGAAGATTTTGGGAGTGATTTATAGCTGTTGTGGCAGTCTTCTCAGGACTGTGTAGTTGAGTGGTTGACTTCAGCAGGCTGTGTGTCTGGGCTAGGGTTTCTGTTTCTCTTGGAGCTTTTTGCTGAGAACACCAAGCTGGGTGATGTAGCTGATGTGCTGGAGGGAAGGGATGCTATCCAGAGGGAGCTGGACAGGCTGCAGAGGTGTGGGCCCATGCCAACCTCCTCAAGTTGAACAAGCCCAAGTGCAAGGTCCTGCAGCTGGCTCAGGGCAAAGCCAAGCACTGCTCTAGGCTGGGCAGTGAGTGGCTTGAGAGCAGCCCTGAGGAGAAGGAGTTGGGGTGCTGGGGGAGGAGAAGCTC
>VWZO01015562.1:0-10986 GCA_013396975.1 Bucco capensis
GGATGTGTCCCACCCCACTCCATCCATCCATCATTACTGCACCCTCCTGCCTCGCTGGATGTCCCCTGGACACCCCTCAGTGTTTTCCCTCAAGATATGCCTCCAGCTGATGTACCCCCCCAAACACATCCCTGTGCCCTCCTGGGGCAGTGGTGATCCTCTGTTGTGCTCTCCCCACGTCAGGAATCCCCTCAGCCCCCAGCCACCCCCACACCGGGTCCTCCTGTGCCACCATGTCCCCATGTCGCCTCCAGATGAACCTGCTCCTGAGGGAGTATCTGCTCTCGGGGGAGGTGTCAGAGGCCGAGCACTGTCTACGGGAACTGGAGGTGCCCCATTTCCACCATGAGCTGGTGTATGAGGTGAGGGAGGGCTCCCAAGGTGGGTTCTTGGGAGGGGGAGTTCCCCCTGGCCCTGCTGACCTCCCCACTGCCCCTCCAGGCTGTGGTGATGGTGCTGGAAGGCTCCAGGGAGGAATCCGTGGCCATGATGGTGACGCTGCTGAAGGTGCTGTGGGAGACTGGGCTGGTGACGCTGGACCAGATGAACCGGGTGAGGGTGGGGCAGGCGTGGGGAGGGAGTTGGTAGCCCACCCCCGGGGCTGACACTCCTCTGTGTCCCCAACAAAGGGCTTCCAGCGAGTGTACGAGGAGCTGGGGGACATCAGCCTGGATGTGCCTCTGGCCCAGGGACTGCTGGAGAGACTGGTGGAGCTTTGCTTTGACCGTGGCATCATCACGCGAGCACTGCGGGACGCCTGCCCTAGCCGGTACCAGCACCGGGGGGACGGGGGAGGGCAAGCGGGGGTCACTCCTTCAGCATCCTCACCATCCTCCTCCTCCCCAGGGGCCGCAAGCGCTTTGTGAGCGAGGGCGACGGGGGACAGGTCAAGCAGTGAGCAAGAGGCTGCGGCCATCTGTCCCACAGTGGTTTGGGGGCTGGGGTCTGCTGTGCCCATCCCGTGGGGAAGGGGCTGCTGCCACACACCCTCTCCAACCACTGCCTTGTACCCAGGACCCTCACCCAGCTATGGTGCAGTCCCTAGACCCCCTCCCCGCAGCTGTGGGACAACCATGGGACCACTCACCCTGCCATAGGGCTGCCCCAAGACCCCCACCCAGCTGTGGGGCAACCCCAAGTCCCCCACTTGGCTATGGGGCAGTCCTGGGACCACGCCCCCAGCTGTGGGGCAACCCCAGGAACCCCCACTCAGTTTTGGGTCCGACCACGAGACACAATAAAGCAGCTTCCCAGGAGGTGCTGAGCGTGGCCTATGTGTGCTGAGAGGGGCCCAGGGGAGTCCTTGTGCCCTCGCAGCCAGGTTTGGGGTCATGGCGAGTCCCGTGGAGGACAGACACTGCCTGTTCTCCTCCCGCCCGCTGGAGGGCGCCTCAACCCCGTGGCGCGGCTGTCTGTCTCGCCGTGATGACGCAACCAGCGCGCCCAGAGCCATGGCGAGTGAACGGCGCCGACGCGGCGGGAATGGAGCTCGGGAGCGACCCCGGGAACGGGGAACCCGCCGGGAACGGGACCAGCAACAGCAGCGGGGCTCGGGCTGGGGCCGCGCGACGCTGGCGGTGGCGGCAGTGGCCTTAACGGTGGCCTTGGTCCTAGCGGCAGCAGCTGAATGGAAGCGGTGGAACGAGGCCTCCCGCCTCGTTACCCCGCACCCCGCGCCCCCCGCTCTCCCCCCCGGGTCTACCGGACCTCTCGCCTCACCTCAGCTCTTCTGGGGCACTTACCGGCCTCATGTTTATTTCGGAATGAAGACACGCAGCCCGCGGGCTCTCGTTACCGGTGAGGGGGGCGGGAGGGTCCAGCCCCACTTGGTGGCTCCCCAAAGCCACAGTACGGGGATTTAGGAGGGGAGCGACACCCCAAAAAGGGGCTCAGGGCCCACGCAGGGAGAAATAACGTCCCAAAATGGGGGTCAAGGCCCACTCAATGGACTCCCAAACCGCCTGTTGGCCACATAGGGGACCTGGGGAGGGATTTTCACCCTGCAGAGTCCTCCTACACCAAGAGCAGAGACTGACCCCCCCTCACCCGACTCCCCCCCAGGCTTAATGTGGCTCCAGCAGGGTGAAGGTGGTGGCAGCTTACGCCACACGTGCGAGCAGAGCGATGGCCTGTCGCGGTATGGCTGGGTGATGCATGATGGGGAGAACTTTGGAGTGCAGGAGATCCGTGATGGAGGACTGCTTCTGAAAACCGAGTTTGTGAAGCGCCCAGGAGGGGATCACGGAGGAGACTGGAGCTGGAGAGTCAGCGTGCGGATGGAGGTGACAGGGCGGGACGAGGAGGCGGGGAGGGAGTGACAGCAGCAGGGATGTTGCATCGCACCTTCCTCACCCTCCTCTACCTCTGCAGGGCACAGGGGGCCCAACTCCACTCCTCTCCCTATTCTTCTACGTTGCGACAGATGGGCAGGGGACGCTGCGGCCGCTGCTGGAGAACAGGACACGCTTGGCAGCTGTGACAGGGACAACAGAGGAGCTGGGAGACTTCACTCTCACCTTCCTCCATCCCACAGCTGATGGCGAGGGGAACCCCAAACATGCCAGGTGCTTTGCCGCAACGTCCTCACTCTGTTTCTCTTGTATTCCTCCTCCCCCTTCCTCTGTCCCTGATGCCCCCACAATGTACCCCTCCCTGTCCCCATGTCCCACCCAACTCCTGACACCCCCATGACATCATGTTCCCTATGTCCCCCCTGTTCTCAGACACCATCCTAGTATCTCCCCCATCCCCTGACACCCCCATGATGTCCCCTGACATGTGTTCTCCTCCACAGCTACCACTCCCTGGATGTCCCCAGCCCGGGGTTGCACCTCCTGACCGACCTGGTTCGGAGCAGCCTCCGCAGCCGTTCCATGTTCCGTGCCCCAGGAGGGCCCCGAAGACACTTCTTCGCGGTGGAGGCTTCGGGGGGTCTGCGGGGACAGGGGGAGCGGCCACTGCCACAACCCCGTGGGCAGCTCCTGCTGCACCAGGTGACGCTGGAGCCTCCTGCCACACTGGAGGTGACCTTCGAGTCGGGCAGCGCGGCAGGAGGGCGGCGGGGGCGGCTGGTGGGGGCTGCCCTGACCGCAGCGCTCTCACGGCACGCCGCGGACTTCGAGCAACGATTCGAGGACACCTTTGGGCTGGCCCGAAAGGGCTTCCCCCTGCCACAGCGCCACTTTGCCCAGGCAGCCCTCAGCGACCTCCTGGGTGGGTTGGGCTATTTCCATGGCCGCTCGCTGGTCCAGTCGCCGCAGGACGAGAGGCCGGTGCCTGGGGCTGAGGCTGCGCTGCTGACTGCCGTCCCCTCCCGCTCCTTCTTCCCACGGGGTTTCCTCTGGGATGAGGGCTTCCACCAGCTGCTGCTGGCCCGCTGGCATCCGGCGCTGGCCCGCGAGATCATCGCTCACTGGCTTGACCTGATGAACACTGAGGGCTGGATCCCACGGGAGCAGGTGTTGGGCGAGGAAGCGCTGGCCAAGGTGCCTCCTGAGTTTGTGCCGCAGCACAGCGAGGTGGCAAACCCCCCGACCCTGCTGCTGGCCCTCGAGCGGCTCCTGCCCGAGGCCCCCGAGTCCTATGTCCGCCGCCTCTTCCCTCGCCTCCGTGCCTGGTTCATGTGGCTCAACGAGACGCAAGCTGGGCCACTAGCCCACACCTTCCGCTGGCGTGGCCGTGATGCTCGCCCCGAGCTCTTCCTCAATGCCAAGACATTGGCCTCGGGGCTGGATGACTACCCCCGCGCTTCCCACCCCTCACCCGACGAGCGGCACCTTGACCTGCGCTGCTGGATGGCCCTGGCCTCCCGTGTGCTGGCCACAGTGGCTGAGCGGCTGGGTGAGCCAGCGGAGGGCTACCGAGCCATGGAGCGAGCGCTCACTGACAGCAACCTACTCGACCAACACCACTGGGCACCGGAGCTGGGTGCTTTCGCCGACTGGGGCAACCACAGCACAGCTGTGGGGCTGCGCTGGCACCGACCGGCACCGGCTGGGCCCGGGCAACCACCGCCAGCCCCACGGCTGGTGCGGGAGGTACGTGAGGAGCCACGGCTGCGCTTTGTGGACGCTCTGGGCTACGTCAGCCTCTTTCCACTGCTGCTGCGGGTGCTGCGGCCAGACTCGCCGCGGCTGCCTGCCCTGCTGGAAGCCATGAGGAGTGAGCAGCAGCTGTGGACCCCCTTCGGCCTGCGCTCACTGGCTGCCGACAGCCGCTTCTACATGCGGCGGAACTCGGAGCATGACCCCCCGTACTGGCGCGGCGCCGTCTGGGTCAACATCAACTACCTGGCGCTGGGGGCACTGCACAGCTACGCCCAGGCAGAGGGCCCACAGCGGGAGCTAGCTGCCCAGCTCTACAGCCAGCTGCGCCACAACCTGGTAGCCAATGTGTACCGGCAGTTCACAGAGAGTGGCTTCCTCTGGGAGAGCTACAACGACAGCACTGGGCGTGGGCAGGGCTGCAGGCCCTTCGCTGGCTGGACTGCGCTTGTTGTGCTGGCCATGGCTGAGGACTACTAGTGGCCGTGGGGCTACCAGCTGCACTGTGTTGTTGGTGCCCTGCCTGCCTTTCTCAGGTGTGGGGGGGGAGGCACCGAGCCCACTGCCTCTACCCAATAAACTTCCATCACCGTGGCCTGGGGCTGCATGTCTTGGGGGGCTCTGGGCCATGGTGGGGGTCCCTATGGGGCTTGACCAGTTCTGAGGTACCAGCTGAAACCTGATGTTTCTCCATAGCATTGGGTAAGTGTCCCCCATGACATGGAGGGGAAGGGGAAAGCTCTGTCCCCTGCTGTCAGATCCTAGGGTCCCTTCAGCCTTAGTGCCACCCTATGTGGTAGGGGCAGTGTCCCTTGTGCCATGGATGTGCCCCTGTGGGGACCCAGATGGTCCCAGGTCAGCCTTAACACCACCCTATGGGGCTGGAGCTGTGTCCTCTCTGCCATGGGGGAGCCCCATACCCTCTGTGGGGTGGGGGCAGGCTAAGGGTGCCAGCTTTGCCCTGATACCACTTCATGGAGCTAGGGCGGTGTCCCTTATGCTATGGGGGGCTCCCTTTTCCCTCCATGCAGGACTGGGTGGGGAGAGTCCAAGGGGTCTGAGCCCACTGCCTCCCCTCAATAAAACTCCACAACCACCACCATGGCCTGGTGCTAGATTTGTGCACTAGAGTAGGGTTCCTGTGGGGGTCCCAGCTCGGCCCTGTGCTCCAACACCCCCCCACCCTGAGATGCAGGGGCTCGTGTACTTCCACATCTCTTTACTGGTGAGCGAACGCTACATGACCCGGAGCTGGGCCCTCCACTGTGGGGAGCACAGGGCCCCTGCAAACAGTCCAGAGGGGAGGTGGGGGGCTCTAGGGAGGTCAGTTGGGGTGAGGGGCCCTGGGGGGCTCCATGGGAAGAGTCCAGACCCCAAGACACTGCCCAACACCCAGGGCAGGGGGGTGAAGGGTACCCCCAGAAGTGCTGCCTCCCCTGCGCTGCCCCACACCAGGTGCCCTCTGAGCAGGGCGGGTCAGAAGGAACCTGGGCACAGCCACCAGCTTCTGCCATGGGGCTGGGCAGGAGGAACAGGCAGCAAGGTGGCCACGGGGGTCGGAGGAGCAGCACAGGCGAGCCAGGTCACTCTGATGGGCAGTGAGGTGGCCACAGGGCCCCTTTGACGGGCAGGGTGGCAGCCACAGGGCTCAGACGGGCAGCACGGGCGAGCTGGGCCCCTCGGATGTGCTGCAAGGTGGGGGCACGGGGCCGGCCTTGCCCAGGAGGAGTGTGCCTTCACCCTCACCCTCCTCTTCCTCCTCCTGGCACCGTCCCACCTCGATGCCCGAGTCCCCGGTGAGGCGCCGGTGCCGGTAGCGCTCACTGCCGCCTTCATCCTGAGCCATGCCACTGCCACCCTCCTCCTCCTCCTCGCCCTCCTCAATGTCGGAGCAGGGCCGAGTGTCACCCTCGAAGAAGTCCACGGTGGAGGAGAACAAGGCATGTTTCGGGGGGGCCCCTGCTCGTGCCAGCCCCTCACCAGGGGCAGGAGGCAGCTCCCAGCTGCCGCCAGTGCCGGTGCTGGTGCCAGTGCCAGGCGTGCTGGCACGGCTGTGCTCGGTGTCATCGGAGACCGGTGCTGACAGCGAGGTGCTGCTGGGGGATGTGGCACAGCTGGAGCCGCACGAACAGCTACTGCTGCTGCTGCTGGAGTTGCCCGAGCTGGGGCTGGGCGTGAGGCTACCGGAGCCATGGGGGCCACTCAGGATGGTGCTATACGGTGGTGGAGGGGTACTGGGCCCATGGGCTACCTCCTCGTAGGCTGGCAGCTTGAAGGAGGCCAGTAGCCCTGCGGGGAAGAGAAGGGAAGGACAGGGTCAGGGTAGTCTCTTGCAGGACCTAGGGTATGCCTCCAGAGGGATTGGACCCCAAGCTTGGGGCCGTGGGACAGGGCTAAGGGGGATGCGGGGCTGGAGAGGCACAAAGTGGGGCTGGACCCCGCACTCACTGAGGTCCATCATGGAGGTGGGGTAGTTGCAGGCACCGTGGTAGGCGATGAGGTTGATCTCGCGCTGCCGCTGCTGCTGCTGCAGGCGCAGCTTGGCCCGGCGGTGCCGGTAGGCACAGCAGCAGCTGAAGAGGATGAGAACAGTCCAGAGGAGCCAGAACCCTAATGGGAGCCAAGCGGAACAGTGTCACCCTCTCCTCTAAGCTCTCCTTCTCCCACAGGGGTGAGGATGGAGACTACAGGGACAACCCCCAGACCCTCTTCAAAGCACCCAATATATCATCACCGGGCCACAGAACCCCCTCGAGCACCCTGACCCCCCAATCCTCTCCCCGAGTCACAGGACAGCCCCATCGGGCTGCCCTGAGCACCCCAACAACCACCAAGCTGCAGGGCATACCCGCAGTCCTCGACGCTCTCCCCTTTCCACCAGGACCCCAACAAGCACCCTAACACCCAGCCTAGGTCCCCGATAGCCCTTCGAGCACCCTATAAATCCCCACCCTCGACCCTCCCCGAGGCTCGCGGTCTGCCCGGACCCCAAGAGCCCCTCCCCAGTCCCCGTACTCACACCACAGCTCGTAGTAGTAGGTGCAGCAGCCGGTCTCCCCGCAGCAGTGCCCGGTCTCACACACGTAGGGCTGGTTGTTCACCCCCGGGCAGTACTCCCGGGCCTGCGGGCACAGCCACNGAGATGGAGCCCCGCCCTCCCGGCCGTGACTGACAGCGGCGTAAGCCAACAATGACGTCCCCCCGCACCGCCGCAAGAGAACAGCCTCCCCTATCTAGCCTGGCCACGCCCCAGGGGCGAGCCTCCGGGAGTAGGCAACCAACCAGCGGGCACAGCACATGATTGACAACTCCGACAAATAATTAGCACCGCCTTCCTTCAACAACAGCCTTTAATCAGCTCCGCAGGACCAGCCTCGGGACCTCTCTGAGACCCTGCCCCATGGCCTCAACCCCCTTGTATCTATTTAGAGGGGCCAGCACCCCTCCACGATCCCCCTCAGCCCCCTTCTGTCCATTTAGCAGGGCCAGGATCAACCCAATAGTACCCTCCTCAGTCCATTCAGGAGGCAGGACCCTCCCTCCAATTCCTTGCTACACCAGGACCCCCCTCTGTCCATCATGGAGGGGCCAAAAGCCTCTGTGGACCACTCCCAGGGGCCTAGGCAGCAGCCTCCTGGAGCTGGAGGTTTCTCTGGTAGCAGGCCAGGCTGCAGAGGGGTATGCCAGTGCGGGAGCAGGAGTAGCGCTTGCGGTTGGAACAGCCGGTGATAGCACAGAGGACAGTGGGGGGCACAGCTGGGGGAGCCATGGTGGGCGGCAGTGGCAGGGCCATGCCCGCTGGGAATGAGACGGTGACACGGTCGGCAGTGTTGCGGTAGTGGACAACAGGGCAGGAGGCCTGCTTGGCCCTGCGCTCGCGCAGTGTCTTCACCTTGGCCTTGTTGGTCTTGGTCAGGCGCTCGATGGTCTGGTTCTTGTTCTCCTCTGCCTTCTTGGCCGCCTGCAGCCGCCGCTTGCGAGCTCTTTCCTCCCGCTTCACCAGCATCTCCTCTGTCAGCTCCTTCACCTTGTAGCCCATGGGCAGCTCCAGCAGTGGCTGGCTCTGCTGCTTATGCAGGAGGGCTTTCTGCAGGGGCATGGGGGGTACTGTCAATGCCCTGGACAGGGCTGGCCTTGCCCCTCGAAAGGCTCCGACCCTGCCACTTGCCAGCCCTGGGACCTCCTCACTGTCTCACCCCACTCCAGTGGGCAGTAAAGTCAGCCCACTCCTGCAGCCACCAGTCCCACGGCTCCAGTTGCCCCTCTCAGCCCTGCCCCACATGGCTCTGTGGCCCCCTCAACCCCCCTCACCTGCCGAGCCGTCAGTAGGGACTCATCCACTTCCTTCTTGAGCTCCCCATTGTCATCCAGCTCGCCCTTCTCCAGGGCATCAAGCCAGCGCTCCTCCTCTTCCTCCTCCTCGCGGGCTGGAAAACAGCTCTCTGGGTCCAGGTCTGGGAGGGGCGAGGGGTCTAGGTTGCTATCCTCATCTGCAGGGGTAAGGACATAACCCCAACGGGGGTCAGGCAGCACTCAAAGCCATCATGGGGTGACTGGCACTACCCTCGTATCAGGGCCAGCTCATGGCAACCATCCCAGACCCTCAGCAGGCCCACTGAGGGGGAGCAACCATCCCAGACCCATTCCTGCAGCCCCTCCCTCCTGCTCCAGCCCTCTCAGGCTCCCCTACAGCCACCCCTCCCTCTCGGACACCCCACACCCCGTCCCGGTGCTGCCCCCGGGGCTCACCCAGCCAGGCCCGGTACTGTTCGATGGGCACCCCCTCGGTGGGCTCCTCCTCCTCGTCTACCACCATAAGCGGGGAGGGCGAGCGCGGCGCCTCGGGAACCACCGTAAAGGTCGGGACGCTGCGGAGAGACACTGAGCATGGGGCGGGGTGGGCCGGTGAGGCCCAGACGGGGCCAACCGAGCCGTGAGGGGTCTGGCCGGAGATGCTGTTAGGGCGGGGGAAGAGAACGGCCAGGGCCCCCTCACCTCTTGGTGCCCAAGATCTGTCCCCCCAGCTTGATCTTGAGCTTCAGCTGCGGCTTGCGAGGGCCAGCGGCGGGCTCGGGGGCCACAGCGGGAGGCGGCAGCCCCGCCGCTTCCTGGTGGTGCTTCTTCTTGTGCTTCTTCTTGTGCTTTTTGTGCTTCTTCTTGTGGGAGCCATGGCCGCCGCCGCCGCCCGCCTCGGCCTCCTCCCGAGCGGGGGGGACAAGACCGTCAGCGCGGGCCGGGGACCGGACACCGCCACCCCCGGGACTTCCCCGGCCCGGCCCGCGCCCCTCACCGTGCTCGCCGCCCTCCATCCTGCTGCGCCGCCAGGCCTTGCTCATCCGGCTCCGCCGGTCCCCCAGTCCTGCCCGGTAGGGGAACGCAATCGGAACGGACACACTTCCGGAAGGAACCTGCGCTGGGGACGCGGAGTGATGCCGTTGCTGCCATCTTTGAGGTGGGCACAAGGGGACGACGGATCCGGGCGGAAATGGGTCCGGAAACACTTGGGGCCTGCGGCGGCGCCGACTTCCGCGCGGGAGCGCGCGTGCACGTGTGTATACGCGTGCACGTGTGTGTTTGTCTGCCTGTGTCTGTTTGTACATGTGTACGCGAGCACGTTGTGTGTGCGTGTGTATGTAGGTGGAGAGTGTTCTGCGCAAGCCCTTGCACATACAGCCCTGCAGGCACTGCACACGAGTACACGCACAGACACAGATGCACACACACACACGTACCCGCTTGTCACCTCCCCGTCACTCTCCCCGCAGCTGTCACAGCTGACTGTGGCCATTGTCCAGCCCGTGCCAGGCGCTGCCGGTACCGGCCCCGGTGCTCCCCCCTGTGCCCTCACCCCGTGCCAGGCGCTGCCAAGGAGGGTTAGCTGCGGGCCCGAGGCCGAGGGCACGGCTGGTGGCACTGGTACTGTGTCCTGCTGTGCCCAGCGGTGACGGTGTCCCGAGGGTCAGCGATGGAGAGCAGTGGTGGGCACTGCCCCAGCACCCTGCAGGACAGCCGGCAGGTAGGGCATGGGCACCGGTACTGGCACTGGCACGGGCACTGGTACTAGCATTGGCACTGGAACCAGTACTGCAACTGGCACTGGTATCGGCTTGATACTCCTACTGGCACCAGCACTGGTACTGCCACTGGCAGTGGTACTGGTATTGGGTCTGGCACTTGACACCGGCACTGCCACTAGCACCGGCCTGGCACCGGTACTGCAGCTGCCACTGGTACTGGCAACACTAGCACTGTCACCAGTACTGGCTCCAGCACTCTAACTAGTACTGGCACTGGTTCTGATGCTGTGGTCTAGGCACTGGTCCCGGTCCCGGTTAGGTTCCGGCAGCCTCTCCCCCGCTGCTGGCACCAGCTGTCCTCGTACCACAGGTCTCTCCCGTCCCACCGGTACCACTGGCCCCGCCGGCACCTCCCGCCCGTGCCTGCGGCACGGCCACCGCCTCCCGGGGCACCACCGGGACACCGGCACTGGGACACCGACACCGGGAGGGGACGGAAAGAACAAGGCGGGGGGGCGCAAGGCTAGTTCTGGGGGGGTCTTGATTCTGCCGGTACCGGCTGCACATGGTGGGAGGGTCCCAGTGTACACAGAGGTTGAAAGTCTTGGTACTTTTGGGGGGTCCTGGTGTACATGGGGAGGTCCCGGATCCCCTAGCACAGGCTGCACACGGGGGTGTCCCGGTGGTTTTGGGGGCTCCTGGTGCACACGGGGAGGGTCCCGGTGTACTTGGGTGGAGGGTCCCGATGCCCAGGGGTCCCCAGTGCACACGGGGAGGTGTCGGTCGGTTCGGTAAGTGGGGGGTCTCGGTGAACATGGGCGAAGGAATTCCTTGCATCTGGGGGGGTCCTGTGGTACACGAGGGGGTGTTCCTGTTTTTCCTGGTATCGGCTGCACATGGTGGTCGAGGGGTCCCGGTGCAACGGG
>VWZO01015564.1:0-29430 GCA_013396975.1 Bucco capensis
GAGCACAGGTCCCAAAACAGAGCCCTGAGGGTTACCACTCGTTACCGCTCTCCACCTGGACAAAAAGCCATTGACCACGACTCTCTGATAGCGTCCTTCCAGCCAACTTCTTATCCATCGAATGGTCCACTCATCAAATCCACATCTCTCCAGTTTGGAGATGAGGATGTCACATCATATATCATATATAGGAAAAGCAGGTCTATCTTTCATTCAGATACAGGTCCCATTCCTCTTCCCATCCCTTCCCTTTCCTGAAGTTTTTTGAAAGTAGCTTTTAAAATTTTTAAATGATGGCATGAAGAAAGCCAGTGGAAGTAATAAAATAAGGAATTTAAGTCACCAATGAATGGAAACTAGTTACATGAGTCACCTACTTTCCAGGACACGAATGGTTTCCTAATAGTAGACAAGATGACAAGAGCCATCATTTTGTGCTGAAGTATGCCTATTAGACCTTCTGATGGAAAAGTAATAATGTCTCTTTATCATAGCTTACCCTTTGGATAACTGCTTATTGACCTTATTATTATTATGTTCTGTATGTTCAGTGGAGTTCGATATACTCATCTCTAGATTCTCCCCCTCCTCGATTCCCTGTCTCCTTCCCCAGACATGTTCAGGGCAAAATACACTTTACACTTTCAAAGCAGCAGTCAAGATCTCTGCCTCCCTCTTTTCCTTTATCCTCACAGACCTTCTCCAAGGCATCCTTCAAAATGGGGATTGGGTGGTCCAGTGGTACTGGTTCAGGGTAGCGGGGACACATCTGCACACCATCTGATCGCACTTCCATCACAGATGGGACTGGAAAAGATTTCAAAGCATATGTGACTTCAGCAGAGACACTAACAAGCTTTACCTTTATCCAGTGGCAAGCACTAGCTTTCTTACTTGTGTAGTCCAAAGCTGAAGAACACTTTGGCACAGGAAAAAGAAAATCTCAAATTGTTTCTATCTCACATAAAACAGGACTTTAAGAGTGCACTGTGCTCTGTTATTGCTTATTCCAACATGGAATGGACACAGGATGGACAGGAGGCCCAATAGGCTTCAACTGACAATATAAACTGGAAGAGTAAGGAACTGGGACCACAGAAGACTCTGTAGGGTACATGGAAATGGGTTTAGACCCCATGAGAGATGACTACTCACTTGGTTCCACCTTGGGGAGACTGTACTGCCACAGAAAGCAGCCCGTCATTGCAACAGACAACAGGAAGAAGAAGATGACCAACACATGAATACACTTCATCTCCATAACAGCAAGCTTTAGAAGACTCCGGCTGCTGCTGGATGATTGCTGTAAGCAGAAAAGAGAGAGAAAAATCTACCTCTCATGTATATCAGCTAGGTAAAAGGGGCACACCACATCAGAGAGCAAAGCTACTGCAGGAACATGGACTAATTCCATGGACTAATACCAGCCCACATTGAAATAACTGGAACCAGAGATGACTCCTTGTCTTCCAATGAGGTTTGTAAGATGTTACTTTCCTTACAATCTTGACGATGTTGTAGAAAAACACTATGCCCTCCATATTTCTTTTCCCCTCCGTGCTGGTGAACCTCATAAGCCCAGGCTGGCAGGATTCTGTTATAGCCTTCATTTCTTCTCATGACTTATTCCTGGATATTTTTACAACTTTGTTTTTCCAGAGTCCAGCATCTGTTCATGGCAGACATCAGGCAGATTATCTGAGCAGATCCAGCTTTTAGAGATGAATGATCAATTTTTTTAACCATATATTACCCTTACCTTTCTATTCTGTGCCTGTAGTTCCCATTATATCATGTACCATCTGCAGGCTTGTTATTTACAGATGCCATGTGTTGGGAAACTGGCTAATATTTTGAGTTTGTGCAGCTCTCACAACACTGAAGACCATCCAGGCTGGTGAAACTACCATATAAATGTTGAAGAAAAACAAGGAACCGATGACAAATGATGAGGTGCCTAAGCATGAGCTTAGGTCAATAGGGTGCTTTTGAAAGTTTGGCCATTAATGTTGTAAAACATATGGCCTGCCATTTGCAACCAATATGGTCCACATTCCAAAGCTGTTCCAGGTTGTCTATACTCATTTATAGGATAGACAGGTTCAAATGCTCGGTTTAGATTTCCACATGGTCCTTCCTTTCTTTTTTTAGATACAGGACAGTTCTTGCAAAAGCTTCTGCAAGCCAGCTGAGCCTTGTCACTCACAACTATGGAACTCATAGAGACACTTCCAGACTTGCCCAGGGCTCTGTGGCTCTGTAAGGATCCAACTGGGGAATCAAGCCCCTGCTGAAATTCTGGGCTGCATTTCCACTTTCTATACAATAACAGAAACAAGCTACAAATATTTCTGAAGCCCCTTAGCCTCTCCAGGCATTCCCACATAAGTTTCTGAAGGCATCTTGCTTCAAGTTCTTCCATAACATAATTAAGACTTCAAAGATGGCTTAAGACCATGAAGGTACCTGCAGACCCACTCAGACCCGAACCTGCCAGAACACACATGCAGTCCGTATTCCAGCCTAAGTGATATGTGTTCCTAAATAGTGGAATGGCCTTTTGACACCAAAATCAGCTTAGATATACAAACCTCACACAGTGCCTTAGTTGACAGGAGATCATACCCACACAAGGAGAAGCCTATGTACTGAGATCTCTTTAACCACCCCTACGCTGGAAGGCTTCATTTTATGCTGAAGCCTAGAGCTGCAGTGAGATGGTCTCCTGCAGCAAGGAGCAGGATAGAGTCCTCTTTAACCTGGAGTAAATCCCAGGCATGGGATGGCTTTCCTGGATTTAGTGCCACCATAGTAAAGTGACTACCCCACCAACCTGCAGTTCCTCTGAACATTTTCCGGCCTCTTTCCTTGCTTCACTGAGAAACCCTGATTCCTTGGTCCCCTATTCACCAGGGTGAATAGAATGAGACATTCTGGCATATGTCTCATCTCATAAACTTCAGACTCCCTAGACCACTAACTGAGGACCCAAAGTTACCAACACCTAACTCTCATCCTCTAGTCCAAACTTCCCTTTATCTTCTGTGGATGAGGAGTGCCCTTAACTTCTGTTTTATTCTCTGGACCATACTCCAGTTGCAATGCAATGAAACTGTGGCAATGCTATGAAACTAGAGACGTATCTCGCTTTTATTGACATGGCACGAAATAATGCGAGTGTGAGGAATATTCATCACCCTGAGGAGATACTCTACCCTCTAAGCTACCTTTCAGGAAAAATATCACTCTTTCTCTGTACCTCAGAGACTGTGAGACAGCCAGGTGGATAGATACCTACAGATTCCTCACACTTCCCACTCCAGGACTTCTCTGCTTTCACCTCCCTTTCACCTGGTTTCTCCATCTCACACACATCACTCCGTGACCATCACTGCTAACAGCATGAACACAGCAAGGCAGGGGAATGGAGGTTACCAAGCATTTAGCCACATGCAAATTAATGCAAACATATGCAGGAACACATACACATAGCTTCCCATGGGTAGGTTAGATGTGTGCTACTTTCTTTCCCCTGAGCTTTGAAAAATTAGGATTGGGGTGGGGGGAAGAAATAAGGGTTTCACATAGATCACCCAAGTACAGTGCCCTGCCCCAGGCCATGCTCATCTAGACAGACTAGTGCAGACCCTGTGAGATGCTCAGTCAGAGGCACATCTCCATACTGGTTAGGGAGAGCCAGAAAGAGCCCCCATCCCCTGCACATACCATCACCAGAAGCTGTCTCAATCCCAGATGCTGCTGTCAGGCATCCCAGCATGTGTGACGTGACAAAAACACACCATCTGATCTCAGCCCCACCAAGGGGGAACATAGCTCCTTGCCATGCTACTAAATTCATCTGCCTAACATGGGCAGGTGCTGCTCAGTCACTCTGGCCATTTCTTGCTCCCTGACAGTCCTGCTCTGGGTTTCCCAGTCCATTTGAACCTTCAGACCTTCTAGAAAGTGCTGCTGACCTCCTCTGGGCAAGGAGATCAAGCAACAGGGACAGAATGGTATTTGCACTCAGGAACACGCCTGAGAGATTGAATGTTAATTCTCCCTAATTCTTCTCTGCCATGTGTGTGAATCACAGCTGAAACCATGAGGGCTTCACAATCTATTTATAGCAGCTTCATCTCTTCCTGACATCTGAACAGAAGGTGATTAACTCATGAGATGGACAGCCCCTGTATGCCTCCAGCCATCCATTCCTGGGCTGGCTTGGGAGGGGGCAAGCTGGGCTGTTCACAGGGAGGGGAGGTGGGGGAGCTTAAGCCAGGAGCTCAGGCACTCTCAGGGCTTAATGCTGAACAACCTCCTGGAGTTCCCCTACAGTGATAGACAAGGGAGTCATTCCCAGCTAATAGGCTCACTAGATGCAGACAGAGCTGGCATTTTCTTTCCCTTAGCTTCTGGAGACTTTGAAGGATGGAAGGAAGTTGTGCTTTGCATGAGGTGAGCCTTACCCACAGACGTAACCCCTGCATGGCAGCTCAGATGGCTCTTCTCATCCCCTGTGCTGCCTGTGTCCATGAACTAAAGGCTCAGAAAACCTTGTGATAAAGAGAAAAAAAATAATTAGTGAAGGAAAAACGTAGAGTCAGAGCAAGGAGGGGAGTCCAGAGTAACAAAGCCCAACTCAGATAAGGAGACCATCAGGGAGGTACTGGTTTCACATAGGGAGAAAAACCACAGGAACCACATGAGGTAAATTCTTGGTAACACTTTCCCTCTCTCCGCCTTTGGTTTGGGAGCACTTTGTGTTTTTTGCAAGGGCTGGTACTTGCCAGGGCCCACGACCATCCTCAGCCAATGACCCAAACACAAGGAACTGGATCTTCAAGACCTTCAGGGCTGGCTGACACATTCTCATTGTCTTTGCTCTGCAGGGTCCTTCCAGCACTTTGCCTGGCTCCTCAACCTTGCTCCAGCTGCACAGAGAAAAACATCCTCCAACAACACCATCTTGGGAATCACAGACACAGTCAAGAAACAATATGATATGTTTGGAAGTGCCAAGATAATGGCATGGCTGCCACCTTTCCTATAACTTCTCCCTCATCTTGCTACCTGGCAGTGGCAGCTCNTTGCTGCTACCCTCCGGCTTCCAGTACTGAAGAATTTGGGGCTGTTCTGGAGCTGCAGATGTTAAAACATGTGAAGCAGTAATCCCTACAGTCAGCTTTTCTGAGCACAGATTAATCGACTGTGCCTCACCCCTCCTCAGGCAATGCAGCATCTGTCGAGAGATTCAACCAAAAGCGAGTATTGCTGTTGATTCCATGGCTCAAACAATATAACAGAGTTGAAAATGGGGAGCTGGGGAGGTGGATATCCTTCACACACTGTGAGCTGGAAATGTTAGTAATGAACTGCCGTTACCACATAAAGTGCATTATAAATACTCTTCAAAGAGGAGGTCACAGTCATACCCCCAGTTATGCAGCAAATCCAGGAGGATTATGCACCTCTGGGGTTCTGCCATCCCATTGCCTTCTTCAGGTGTTTATAGGTAAGGGTATTCTCTTCAATATAGTCTCTTCATTTCAGTATCTTCAGTAGTGGCTCAGGCCCTTACAGTGCTCAAAATACTCAAGAGGAACCTATGCCATCAGGTGCCTGTGCCCCAGACTTGTGCTGCTTTCCTACCACAGGCACCTAGACATCTTCAGAAAGGTCCCAGCTGCTGCCCAGGCCACTGGTTCAGAGCAGAATTGTCAAGGTTCAGTTTTGCTAGCTAGCAGGAACTAATGTGAACTTTTGCATTCAGAGATGTGCTCTCTCCTAGACTGGAAGAAAAATCACCTCTGAGCTATTCCTTTATCTACAAAATAAAGAGGCCTAGTGACTAAGCAGTGAATAATCATGTTTCTGTGAAGTGTGACAGTCAAATGCGCACAGTAGCTCAGGCTTGAGCAGACCTTATCCCACCATGGGAATGCCTTTTGTTACTGCTCTGTGTATCCTAAGATTCAAAACCAACGGAAGTTGTCTGGATGAAATTTTACCAAAAATACTTGCACAATCTCAAGTGAAACAGCCTGAGTAGATGAATCAGGTCCTGATGTATGAGTGGCTCAAAGAGAAAGAAGGAATTAGAGGATGAAATGAGGAATGGTGCAGGGACTTTCTGCCTCCTGGGGAGAGCATTGAGCATCTTTCAAAGACGTGGGCTCAGTCACACTGTCATCTTGTCTTCGGGCTGTCAGTCTTTTAGCAGTGACAAAGAGGAAGCTGCAGCAGGAGAAGCGATTGGCAGATCTAATTGGCCTCCTCTCAACATCAGCCTTTGAACCAGCACAGGGGTAAAAGGTGATTTTCCCACTAACACAGTCCCACATTGCAGAGCTCAGCCAGGGACTTTCTCATCCCACCGCCTGTCCTTTGTATGCTACTCGGCACCATTGTCAGCCTTTGTGTCCCATTACCAGCTGCTTCATCTTCCTGATAGGATTCTATGGTTGAAATGGGCTATGAAAGTCAAAAGAGCAGAGTGCCAAATGGGCTCCTGCCACATGTTCTTGTTTTCCAGGCATGCTAGCAACAGTGTGGACTTGGATGGCAATAGAGGCAGTGGCCAGCATTGGCACTTTCTGGCATTGTCCAGCTAAGGAATTTAGAAAGCAATTCAGAAGCCGCTGAAGAAATACGCAATATCAGAAGCGGCTGGGACATGTTTTCAAGGGTTTCTACAAAACCAGTAGTACAGAGGCATACTGTTTTTACTCTTTTCTTCAACATGCCATGATCCCACGACCCTAGGATGTGGAATTTATTGAAAAACTGTTTATCATCAGATTAGTGAAAAAGACAAAGGCCTGTAGAAATTGAGAATGCTGCTCCATAGTACAATATGGGATATACTACATTATGTTCCATGAGGATTTATGAGGAACCTCAAAGCATTAATGGCCTGCACCAGCATCACCTGGAACCTCCACCTACGTGACCTGCCTGTTGGCCCAAAGGGCTGGATTTAGGCTCAAGACCTCACTCCTTGCCTGAGATATGTTGTAAGACTGCTGATTCCCAGCACAGTCATGCCTATTCCCATGCCTGGCTGTGGATTCCACTGATCATGGCCCTGATGTGTGGGTTGACATTGAATCTGACTCACCAGCATCAGCTCCCATGGTAATGGATAGTTCTTGACTAAACCTGGTCACAGTGTCTTGGTACTGCACTGCTTACCTCGCTCGGGTACTCAGGGGCTGGGCCCTGGCTGATGATGCCCCTTAGGAACCAGATAGCCCTCCTGCTCCCTGACAGAAATAAACCCCTTTCAAGGTATTTGATTTACTTAACACGTTTAAATAAATTGCGTTTTTTCTTCCTCAACTCACCAATATGTTAACTCAAAAATATGTTTCTCCTGGAACACTGACAGAGAGCAAGCAAACCTCTCCTAGATGCCACAACCTTACTGAACAGCTGCAGGTCATTTAAACACATGAAGCAGTCCAGTCTTCCTGCTACTGAAAAACCACAGACTGCCGCTTGTGCACTATGACATTCTTGACAGTCACTTTGATCTGCAGGTCCTGAAGTCATGTGTTTAGTATCCACAATTTCAGTGAAAATCTGTATTTCTAGCCCTCTTGATTACAACATAAAAATGTCATGCTAGAGGCTGATTCTAGAAAATAAATGAAAAGTCAGAAACTGTTACTCCTGTCCCCAGTGTCATCCCTTACTTTTATGTTTTAGATCTGTTGATGCTTAAATTTTTTTTCTTTTTTCTTTTTTCTTTTTAAACACTGGGGAATTCCCTTCACTTTCTGGAGCAGAACTACAGCAACCTGGTACATCCCATGGTCTTCTCTATCTAAATCTGCACTGAGTTAAACTGCATTTAGATTTTTTCAGTTTAGGTATATAAAGAAGTTTAGTACCGCAAGCAAGGATTTTTAGCGTGTCTGCTTCAAGAAGAATCTCATGCAACCAGAAGGAGCACTGCCAGCATGGAATCTGTGATGCAGGCGCAGTGTTTGCACCTCATATGGGAATGAGAAAGTCAGAGACATTCAGTCACAGTGGCGGTGCCTGTCACAGCCTGGGCATCCCTCCAGGCTTTGCCAGGGTGCAGGAGAGCCCTGATGTTTGGTGTTTCCCCTCTTTTTTTCTCAGTCATAAAGCAAGATGAATATTTTCTCATTTCAGAAACAGAAGGAAAATTGTAAGTTCCCATCAGCACTCTCAGACCACAAACAAACAGAAAAGAAGAAAAACAGTAAAACTGAAAATGTGCTAGTTGCCTCAGAGAAACTGGTTGTCCCTGAAACTTATGCCTGACTAAATACATTTGTGCAACGATCTTTTCTATATCTAGTGTAGATTTAGCTCAGTGGAGAGAATCATAGAATAGTTTGGGTTGGAAGGGACCTCTGGAGCTCATCTAGTCCAACCCCCCTGCAGTGGGCAGGGACATCCCCAACTAGATCAGGTTGCCCAGAGCCCTCTCAAGCCTTGTCTTGAATGCCTCCAGGGATGGGAACTCAAACACCTCCCTGGGCAACCTGTTCCAGTATTCTCACCACCGTTGTGGTGAGGAACTTCTTCCTAATGTCCAGTTTAAATCTACTCCTCTCCAATTTAAAACCATTGCCCCTTGTCCTTTCACTACAGGCCTTTGCAAACAGGCCCTCTCCAGCCTTCTTGGAAGTTCCCTTCAGGTACTGGAAAGTCACTAGTAGGTCCCCCCTAAGCCTTCTCTTCTCCAGGCTGAACAATCCCAGCTCCCTCAGCCTGTCTTCATAGCAGAGGTGTTCCAGATCCCTGATCATTCTTGTGGCCCTCCTCTGGACCCACTCCATTAGGTCTATGTCCTTTCTGTGTTGAGGGCTCCAGAACTGGACACAGTATTCCAGATGAGGTGTCAGCAGAGCAGAGTAAAGTGGCAAAATCACCTCTCTGGATCTGCTGGCCACGCTTCTTTTGATGCAGCCCAGGATGCGATTAGCCTTCTGGGCTGCCAGTGTGCACTGTTTGCTCATGTCCAGCTTCTTGTCCACCAGCACCCCCAAGTCCTTTTCTGCAGGGCTGCTCTCCATCATCTCATCCCCTAGCCTGTATTGATAGTGGGGATTGTTCCGACCCAGGTGTAGGACCCTGCACTTGGTCTTGTTGAAGCTCATGAGGTTCACCTGGGCCCACCTCTCCAGCTTGTCCAGGTCCTTCTGGATGACATCTTGCCCCTCCAACTTATCAACAGCACCCCATAGCTTGGTGTCATCTGCAAACTTGCTGATGGTGCACTCAATGCTGCTGTCGATATCATTTATAAAAATATTAAACAGTCCAGACCCCAGTATGGAGCCCTGAGGGACACCACTTGTCACTGATCTCCAGCTGGACTTCGAGCCATTGACCACTACCCTCTGGATGCGACCAGCCAGCCAGTTCCTTATCCACTGAACAGTCCACCCATCAAATCCATAGCTCTCTAACTTGGCCAGTAGAATGTTGTGGGGGACTGTGTCAAAGGCCTTGCAGAAGTCCAGATAGATCACATCCACAGGTTGTCCCTTGTCCACTGAGGTAGTCACACTATTGTTGAAGGCCACTAGGTTTGTCAGACAGGATCTACCCTTAGTGAAGCCATGCTGACTGTCTCTGATCACCTCCCTCTCCTCCATGTGCCTTAGCAGAACTTCTAGGAGAATCTGCTCCATAATTTTCCCAGGCACAGAGCTGAGGCTAACAGGTCGGTAGTTCCCAGGGTCCTCCTTTACACCCTTTTTGAAAATGGGTGTAACATGCCCCTTCTTCCAGTCTCTAGGGACTTCACCTGACTGCCAGGACTTCTCAAATATCATTGAGAGTGGCTTGGTGACTACATCAGCCAATTCTTTTAGGACTCTGAGGTGCATCTCATCAGGTCCCATAGACTTATGTATATTAAGGTTCCTCAGGAGGTCATGAACCTGACTTTCACATACAGTGGGAGGGACTTCACTGCTCTGGTCCCCGCCTTCTGGTTTTTTAAGTTGGGAGGTGTTGGGAGAGAGGTTGCCAGTGAAGACTGAAGAAAAAAAAAGTTGTTGAGAACGTCAGCCTTCTCCTCATCTGTTGTTATTAGTTCTCCATTCTTGCTCTTCGGCTGGGGGGGGGAATGTTTTCTTTGACCTTCCTTTTTTCATTGAGGAATAGGAAGACCATGTCATTTCCCTCACTTCCCTTTTGCAGCCTTGTGAGATGCTTTTGTGCTGCCAAGAGATACTGAGGAACATGCAGCTCCTCCCTCACAGCTGAATTTGTTTCTCTCCCACCTGTTTTCCACTAAGAAGACACAGTGAAGAGACCAAAACACAGCACAAGAAGAATCATCGATTCCTTTAGGTTGGAAAAGATTGAGTTCAATCCTAAATCTTACACTGCCAAGCCCACCACTAAATCAAGTCCTGAAGCGCCACATCAATACATCTTTTAAATATCTCCAGGGATGGTGACTTCCTTGGGTAGCTTGTTCCAATGCTTGATATCCCTTCCACTTAAGAACTTTTCCCTAACATCCAATAAAAACTAATAATCCAATCTAATCTACTATCCAGTCTAGAAGAATGGCTCTGTGATGGAAGAACTCTTCCACACCTCATGCCCCAGCTCTCATGTGTGCTCTGTCATGACTTAAAGACATCTATTTTCTTTGTATTTTCTTGGCTCAGCAGGATGCTGGCATTGACTTGGCTCATGGAGAGGGGGTCTGGGCTCAGGGCAGAGAGCTCTGATCTGCCACAGTCCAGCAGAGCCCCTAAAGCTCTACAAAAAAAATCCCCAAATCCCCTGTGCTGGGTCTGAAAGGGGCTTTCCTTGGTCTTTGGAGCAATAGCGAAGCAGCTATCATCCCATGTTCATGCAGATCAGAGCTGGATCCAGCTCTGACTCCCATTCCTCTTATACACATGTCTCAGAAGTCTGTAGGAAAGCTGTATTTTTACTAAGCCATTTCAAAGCTCTCTCGTTAGCTGCTTGCCAGCAGCCAGTTCTCTGATAATGGGTATAGCCTCTGGAAATTTCAGCCCCATAGCAACAAGATGTTTAATGACTATTACTCCTAAACGAAGGACACAGCTCTAGTAATCCACCTCTTCCCTCAAAAAAAGTTCCTTAGACATGATTATTTCCCTTTGCAGGTAAAGGCAGACAAATATACACAATCACAAATATGTTAAAAAGACACAGTCTGGCCTGGCAGTGCAATTTTTAACTTTCTTTTTTTTTTTTTCCCCCTTTTTTCCCCATGTGCAGTGAAAATATGGGAATCCTGCAGGTATTGTGAAAATTGGAAGTTTCTAATCTTCCTTAAAATAAACAACAGCAGGAATTCTGCCTTTAAGAGTAAGTCTCATTTCACCTGATTTCAAAGAGACTTCTGAGACCCTCTTATTGTGCTTGTCCACTTTCAAGTTGAAGAAAATTTCCTCTATGTCCCCTCGTACAGTAACACATCTCCATTGCCAGTGTCTTGTCTCAGTCTTGTCTCTGTCTCTTAGCCTTCTCCAGTGGCTTCAAGCAGTGGAAGATGCTGGTTTAGATCCCACTCAGCCTCTTCTCCTTAAATGAGACCAAATCCAGCTCTTAACTCCCCTCATATGTCCTGGGCTGGAGGACATATATGTTGGAGCTGGGTCCACCCATCTCAGCAATCCTCCTCTGGCCACATTATGGTTCATCAGCATCTCTCCCATACCAAAGTGTCCCAAAAGTGGAGATGGTACTCTAGATGTGCCCTGCTAGGTGGTGAGTAAGTGGGAAGAATCACTTCCTTTGACTTGCCAGCTATGATTCTTTTAACACAGCCCAGTATGAAGTTAGTCTTCAGTGACAGAAGGACACATTTAGGGCAGGAAAAAGCTGGAAAGATCATGGGCAGCTCTTTTGCACCATCCTCATCCAGGCAGACAATGATGGTCAGGCAACATGCATGACAGTGAAAAAGATGCTTCAAGGCATCCCGAGGGGCTCTGGGCCTCATCAAGCACTCAGGCTATTTATCCGCACCCAGTGAGTCCAAGCTGACAACTTCCCTTTCACAAGACACGCACAGACAATCCTCCCCTACTGCAGGGAACCCTACTTCAGCTCTGCTCAACCCTGTTCCCTGATCTCAGTGCCACCAGCTCTCACAGATAAATTCCCTTCCCCATCAGTTTCTACCCATGTAGCAGCTCTGTCACCTGTGGCATGGTCACCAGAGGTTTTTATCTTCCTTGGACACATAATTCTTAGCTTGTTAAGAAGAAAACCCTAACTTGCTCAAGCCAGAATGAATTAAAACTATAGGTTGTCCCAGATGTTTCTATGGTAGGTAGTAGCCTCAGCCTGCACATGCCAAGGACCACTCCATTACCCTCCTTCCCTGCCTCCTATGTGTCACCTTCCTCTACCCTGTCACCAATGGGGAGAAAAATAATAATTTGGAGCTATGGAGAAGGCTGGTAAAACTGGACCAAGAGCTTGCTTGGGTGTAAAGAATGGATTTAGATAGGCTGCAGAGTGAGAAAGACCTACTCTGCCCTGCCTCTGAGTACTTTAAATAGGTCAGCAGCAGGTGACTGGATAAAATTACCCTTCATTTTATTGTAAGTGAGCTACAGATAAGGTCCTTCCCTGTGGCTAACAGCAGGGTTTTTCAGTGACATTACAATGATTTTAATACAGCTGTTTTTATTAACTCCTTACATGCCATGTGCCTATGCCAGTTCAGCTTTGCCCTGAAGCATCACCAGATGGATCAGAAGGATGGTGACACTGCTTGGACATGTGCACAAGGACATCTGCCATACATCACTGTGGACCACAGTGGTGCAAACCCATCACTGGCGAGCTGATGAAAAGCCTCTCTCTGTGCTTCTCTGACTCACTGCAGAGAGCAGCAGCCAGAGTAGAGGTGTAGGTCTAGCCAGTTTAGCCTGAAGGTCAAAATGTTTCCACTTCTGGAGGTAAAGAAAGAGCAAGGCTGGTCTACACATGTCACTGTGTCCCAGTGTTCTTTTATCATGGCAAAGAGCAAGTGGAGCCACATTAAAGGGCATGAACAGTGCATGACACCAGGAAAAGATTGACTGGTAGACAAAACTAGGTCTAATGATGAGTGAGCATGAGGACAAGGATGCCTCACTGGGGAAAAAGAGCAGAATGAGGGCTGAGAATGACCCCAGAGTTGAAGCAAGCTTGTGGTGTTCGGTGACCAGTGAGCTCCATGGGGCAGGAAGAGAGCAAATTGTGATAGTGTGAACTGAAGAGGACTGACTTGTCTTTATCCCCTGTGTTCTGATGTTAAATATGCCTTTTTATTTTTCCAATCTCCAGCAGACCTCCAGAAGAAGCAGGCCTGACATATCACCTAAGATTAGATAGCCCTGAACAGTGGTACTGGGAATGATCTCCATTTGGCTGTGGTCTTGGCTGTGGTCACTTCTTCTACTTGAGCTAATACTTCTGTGGTAACCTCTTTTATTTGTTTTCTCAACATACCAGGTGATGGTGATGGCTGAGAAGAATGGAGTCAATGGGGAAGACTCCATGTAGTTTCTTCCATATGTGTGTACACAATTGTTTCCACAGGCCCTCATCACCCAAAGCTCCTTTAGCAGCCAACAGAGATCAAACAAGCAAACCCAGGGAGCCCAGGGCACCATTTCCATGTTTTAAGGTAGACG
This sequence comes from Bucco capensis, assembly GCA_013396975.1. NCBI lineage: Eukaryota > Metazoa > Chordata > Aves > Piciformes > Bucconidae > Bucco > Bucco capensis. Next base: position 13,665 of record VWZO01015564.1, read on the forward strand.
TTTATACCAGATATCTGAGTTGTACCCTATTATTGGTCATAGCACTTAGCGAGATGGTCTCAAACATAAAATCTGTCTTAGCTGGTCCCAAGACCAGCTATCTCAGGTGAGGTACTTGGAGACCCAATGCTGCTATCCTTGCACATGCATGGACATAGGAGGCTGAGCTGGCTAGAAGGTGATCAAACAGTACTGTTGTTCATGAAGGTACAGCCGAGTTAGCAGGCATGAGGAAGTAACCCTGTGGGAGAATTGTTCTGCTCTGGACAGGTCAGAATTAGCTGGTTTGGTCTGAAGACATGGAATGATTATGTCTGGGGCAGCAACAGGCAATTAGAAGGGTTAACTGACATCTTTGTCACCCTCCAGGATGCAGCACTGAACTGCTTCTCTTGCTGGGTCGAGGACCCCCTGTGCTTCTCCAGAGAAGTGTGGGAGCAACTTCAGCCATGATTGTTTATTTGAGACTGGAAGATACAAAACTGGGTTTGCCTAAGAGTATCTTGATCTTTGACTCTACACAGGAAGCACAACCTTGTGCCCAGGGAATTTGCTCTGGATCCCACCTTGTACATTGGCTCCCCAAGTACCACCAGGGCATGTTTTTGCCAAAGGAGTTATCTTCTGGGTGCTCTGAGACACAACCTTCAGCCTTGCTCAATTCCCTGGTCTCAGAAGAGGCATCAGCATGTTAATCTTTGTTGTTAAGAATAACTACCGTCCATAGCAATGGTGCAGGGCTAGTGTATGGCAGCCCACCTTGGACTGGACAAAGAACCAAGCTGCCAGGGCCAGAGGAGTGACAGTGCTTTCAGCTGAGGTGGCCCCATTGCCAGACTAGCCCATAAGGGAGTCCATCATCTGTGACTACACAGCCAATTAATAATGGACCCCTTGAACACCAACAATATGAGGTGCTAAAAGAGCCAACTTTATTCTCACATACAACTCGTTATATACCCTCCTCCTTCCAAGGGCCCAAGGTTCCCATGGTATTTCTCACTAGGTAGTTTACAACAGCGTTATCTCAGCACCTGCAGAGGGGAGTATAAGGGGTACAGAAACTAGTCACATAATCCCGTTACAATTCATAAGCTCAGCTTAATTAGGCACAAGTATCTTTACCTCTCTAATAAGCAGTCCTAAGCAATTAACCCACTATCCCAAAACATCCTTTAGTTCCCTAATCTAGACTCCTTGCAGCTGTGGATGAGGTCCTTCGTTACGTTCTTCTTCTAAGCCAATTCTTCACACTCAGCAATCATTCCCATGACGTCAGACATTTCTACATCTTCCTTTCTGTCCTTTAGTTGTCTATGGCTGCTTGTTCTATTTCATTCCATATTTCTCCAACAATCATCTGTTTCTGAAATTCAGACATTCTTAGATACCAGCAGCTAGCCAATGAGGCAGAGATGAAAGGAGATGTAACAAGGATAACTCAGTGTAGTGGTTCCTGCCACTGAGAAGGGGAGGAATCCTCTCCCCTTGTTCCTCTTCTGCATCCTCCACTTTCTTGACTCCAGTCCCAGTCTTGCAGTATGTCATGTGCTTGTCAACATTTCTGCAAAGGAGTTCAATTCACAAACCTATTCTAGGAGAGCTCAGCACCACTGAGGATTCTGCTGAGCATCTCTGGAGGAATGGAAGAAGCAAGACCTCCCCCTTGTGCTGAGTTGTCACACCACCACATCTTTTAAAACCACAGCCTTGGACAAAAGCTGCAGACATGAAATTATTAAAGGAATAGTCTTGCAGAATCCAGAGAAGGAAATTCCTCTTTCTTCAACAGGTAGGACAAACTTACTCAGGTCCTGGAACAGCACAAGGGAGACACTGTGCATATTTTTCCAAGCTATGATTGTATTTTCCCTGTTTTTTCATAGAACATCCTTCAAGCTGGAAGAGACCTTAGGAAGTGATTTAGTCCAACCTACTGCTCAATCCAGGGTCATCTCTGAGGTCACACCAGTTTACTCATGTTTTTTTCCTGTGAGGTCTTGTAAACTCCCCAAATCTTCTGGTCTCCTGACAACTGGTTTTGTATCAATATGCCTCTTTTGAAGTCTTCTTAAGGAAGATATAGCCAACGACTACTGTTCTACATTGGATTAGGTTTTAGACACATGACTTAAAATCTTATTAATTTGCTCAGGTGAAAGCTTGAATGTGCTAGTTAAACACTGTAAACAGTGGCTTCTCCTGGCTCTTAGCCCAGGTAGAGTAGACACCATTGCTCCACAACTAGCCCACTGAACACTTGTGAAACTGAGGCACACAGAAGAGGAGGATACACTACTTCCACTGTGGCATGGATGCAGTTCAGCAGCCCAGTGACATAGGACTATTTTTTACCAGTGAAGTAGGCTTTCCTCCTCCCTGTTGCCATGAGACAGGTGCAGGGCATGAGTAGGTGGTGTACCCAGAAGTTCTTGCAATTTATGATGCAGATGACACATGCACATATTAAAAATGGGGAAAGCATCCTGTGCAACAGCTCCACTCAAGGACAATCAAGTAGCATGACTGAGAATGTGAGATATCTCTCACAGCTCCCACAAAGCCTTGGCCACATTTGAGCTAGTATCTAAATGTCAGAGCAACCTTCTTTATTAACGAGATTATTCTGATTGAAAGTATAATCCCATCCATTTTGTTTATCATTTCACTTGGCTTTAGGTATTTTCTCTGCCCATGGCATATGGGAAGGAAACAAGGAAGGCTGGAGATTAAAGGGTTGTCAGTAAATGAGAGCTTGGAATATCTTTGGAGTTTAATTAGTAAAAACTTGCCATTCCCCTCAGTGGGGCTAGACCAGTTTGCAGTATGCTTGAGTACTAAGTTCACAACTGCAAATGTCCCCTCCTGAGCTGCGCTCCTCTTCCACAGCCATGGGGATTTGTCACTAGTACCAACCAGCTCCTCATGATGCAATATGCATGTTAAACTTGTGTTGCTGTTGTGCTGTCTCACACCAGCAGTTCTGTCATATGCCCAGGACAGCAGTCTGGCCATAGCCATGGGCTTTTGCCTAGGTGAATGTTTCTCCTCCATTATGCATGCTACCACAAAAGCCCAGGTTTTCCAGGGCATAAGCAGTCACTTCTGCCTTGGAGGAGGACCAGATACTGCACACTGCCCAAGGAACAGGGGTGGCACTTTCTGTCAGAGCAAATACACCATGACAATCTGTGCTCTTTGTTTGTTTGGCCTTCATTGCCCCATTTGCTTCATGCTGATGAGTTCCTATTGCCATCCTACAGCCTGTTTTTAAATACTTAGGAGAGGAAAATATAGGGAAATGTCCTTCGTACCTCAAGAGAAGAGGTAGCCAGCAGCAGTATCTGATATGCTGTTGAAGGATCTAGGTTAGTTTGTCCTATATGTTGGAGTCAAAGAACATTTTCTTCCTTGGGTACCAGGTAACACAGGGATAGTTCTGTAATATTCCACATAGTTTGTGGCAGAGGCTTTACACTGGGCAGGGGAAAGAGTGAGACATTAAAAATAATACATTTCTAAGGCCACAGTGCAGAGCTTGTATCACAGTATCACAGTATGTCAGGGGTTGGAACCCCCCTGCCAGAGCAGGATCACCTAGACCAGGTCACCCAGGAATGCATCCAGGCAGCTCTTGAATGTCTCCAAAGAAGGAGACTCCACAGCCCTCCTGGGCAGCCTGTTCCAGTGCCAGCCACTCCTCCAAGCTTGGTATCATCCACAAACTTGCTGAGGGTACACTCTACCCCTTCATCCAGATCATTAATGAATATATTGAACTCCTCTACATATATTGTGCTCCTCTACAGCCTGTCAGAAGGTGCCACATAGCAGTCTGAGCTGTCCTTACACCTTAGCAGGGCTGTTTCTCCTCCACAAAGACAGTCATGGTGTTGATACCACTTCCAAATCCACAGAAACAGCACATTGCATTTTAGGTTAAGCTTTACTGAGACTCCTACTGATTTCTTGTGCTTTATCTGTCTAATAGGGCGTGTTAACCAAAAATTGCACATGATAAAAATATTGATCATCAAACAAACTAGATATAGAGGAAACAGAAGCCCAGTCATGAGCTTGAGGTGTATTGCAAAATGGCTTTAGCTCTTCTTCAGCAATGGGAGACAGGTCTTCACGGGTTCTCTGACACAGCTTAGAGCTGGGACTTACAACATCTGACCTGGGATCATTGAATCACAGAATGGTTTGGGGTGGGAGGAGCCTTTAAAGATCATCTAGTCCAAGTTGGGTGTTGGTGCTGACAATACATTTTCCAAACAACTCTGTCCTGGTGGAGTTATTCTTGTCCTTAGGTGACTAGTTTTACACATTTTAATACTCTGGTCTCCCAGAATAATTTATACAAAGCTATTTCAATAAATCAGAAGGAAGAAGAAGAAGAAAAAAACCAACCCAAAATAAATTGCTATACTCCATTATAAGAAAGGGAGAGAATTTAGTCCTATTGTTCAAATGTCTTATACAAGGATCACTGGTCTCAGGAGATAAGGATTGAAGCCCATAGTGATAAACATTCATAAATGTTTCAATCATCTAAAAATATGTGATCTGGAGAGAAAAAAAAGGAAAAATAAACAACTATTAGCATTTCTTTATGCTGGTGTAAGGAATGATATTGACATACAGAAGAGTTGACTCCTTAAATAAGAGTCTAAAATACAGGAGAAACTTCCATGTAAGAATACAGACATAGACACTTCTGAATGTATCTTGGAGAAGATAGAATGTTTTAGGTCACACAGTGATGTCACATTAACAGGGGCCTTAATGCCACAAATGGTAAAATCATTAGAGGAAGAGGGAGTTGTAACAACCAGCAAACTCAGCTGTATGTATTGGTCCCTTAGCTTGTTCCTCTGTCCTGTGTACCTTGTACCCATGCTGTCTGGGGACAAAGTGAGGCTATGCTGTTAATTTTGGAGTGAGAAAAGGGCAGGAGAAATATAGCCTTAGCCTTTTCTGTGCAATTGCAGTCTACCAGCTCCTGTCCCAGGGCTGTGGATCCTCACTGTAATGCACTGTGACTCACTTTTAACCTCCTACATACTGGCACGCAGTCACTAAGGCAGACAGACACTGGGTAACTTGCCAAGAGACTAATGGTATCTACTGATTTTCATATAAATTTACATGAATTAGCACATGCCTCCCTTTCGGTTTGCATTCATTCCCTATGTTGTCTTTAAGAACAAGTAAAATATCTAGTCTGAATGAATCAAAATTATCTACTTCTCTTACATTTTATTTTACTGATACTCATTTTCCAGCTAGTAAGTGATTTATTTTCTTTCTTTTTTACAGCATTTTCCACTCCACTTCCACCTTTACCTACCATAGTGATCTATTCTTTTTTGCATCATATGAATATTTTTATCAAAAATTATTCTGTCAGTTGTTCACAAAGTAGGATGTATTCCAGACAGTGTCACTGACTATCAGATTTGCACAGCAGTGATTGCTTGAAGTCTGATCTTAATATGCTGCTTCATTTTTCATTTCCTTTCCTGTATAAACAGGTTTCAAGTATGTATCTGAAATTTTCTTGGTGAAAAGTTTTAGGCAAGTAGAATTTCACACACAAAAAAATGATGAAGAAGAAATGATCCTAATGGGTGTTTGCTGTGCAGATGAGAGAGCAGTATGCAACACTGCATCTGTTCTGCACAGAGTATTGTGGGTCTCGAGAAAAGCAGATGTTTTGGGAAATGTCTTAGAGGTCACTGTGGGATATGACTGAGCCAAGAGCTAATGCTGTGTTGAAACTTTTTCCAAATATCCCACCTTGCTCCTGGTATCACTGAGAAGTGTTTGGCTTCATTCTCATTTTCACTGCTCTCCAAGTATTTGTGGGCTGTAATTACCAGCCCCTCAGCATCCTCTTCTTTATCTGACAACACAAAACTACTCTTTCTACCTGTCCTGAGTCCACGTGCCTGTGACTTTTGACATCTCAGTCACAGTCTGACAGACCTCCCCTGTTCTTTCTTTTCCTATCCTTCTTATTCTGGATGGAGGGAGGGGGCCTGGGGGATGAACAAACACAGAATATCTAAGATACATCAACAGAAGCACTGAGTAGATGGATGTGATAACTCCCCCCTCTGGCCAGAGTCCTGGTGTAGCCCAGTTTATGGTTTCCCTTATTTGCCATGAGAGAGCACTGTTGACTCATGTTCCATTTGTCATCCTGATCCTTCTCAGCACGGCTGGTAATTGCTTCACATGCTGCACTGATGCCCAGGGTTATCCTGCCTTGGATACAGAGCTTGGCCCACCTAGCAGCTGAACTTTGTGAGGTTCCTGTTAGCCTGAAGGTTGTTGAGGTCCCTCTGGACTGGAACCCTGCTATTCATGTGCCAGCTACATCCTCATATTTAGTGTTTCTACAGCTTTGATGAGAGTGCATCTGAATTGTTATTGAGAAGGCATGTGAATATACTGAACTGTACTAGTCCACTGCTTGACCCTAGGATACTTTGTGTGTTACTCAAAGTCAATCATAACTCTGTTTTGATTGCTGCCCTTTGATGACATGATCTGGTGGCCCATTACTACAAATTTTAACACAGGACTTTTCACTGTATTAGCTCAATAGTGTCCAGTCTTTCCTATCCTATCACCTTCATGCTGCCTCCAGTGCCTCCTATCCCACTTCCTCCACTTACTACCTCAGCTAACTGCTCACCTCTGGGATTCATCTCTTGGCTTGAGACTGGGTCTTCCCATCCTGGGATCACTTCCACATTGTGTGGGGTTTTAGGATTATTGCCTTTTCTTGTGACTGTTTGTACTGGCAGGAGATGGGTTTGATAAGCACCCCCCATAGCCTCCCCTTCATAGGATTCCCAGGTACAGCCAGGTTTGGTGAGACTTGTGTTGGCCAGACATGTTCTGGGATGCATTGCCAAAGTTTGGGAAGCTTGACTGCAGTCCATGTTGACGTCATATGGTATGGAATAGCCCTTTGGTCAGCTGTCTCAGTTGTGTCCCCTCCCGGGATCTTGTCCACCCCATCCCCTTGGTACTGTGCCAACCTTGCAGCAGTCACAACTTCATAGGTTATCTTCAACCCAAGGCACAGCGTTTCTGAAAAACTGCTATGGGGATATTAACTCCATCTCAGCCAAACCCAGTACAATCTCCACCCCTTATTCCATACCATCTGCATCATGCTCAGGTACCACATAATACATAACAGTTTAAAATTTCCCCCTTCAATGTCTTGGGCTTCACCTTCTAGGATGGATATTTGGAACAGGATAAGCAAAGTCTTTCAGTTGCTAGTCAGTAACACTGGCTAGATCTCAGTCATCACTATCGGGATTCACTTGGTTACTTCAGCTCTCTCCTCCTGCAACACAGAACTTTCATAATGGTTATTTTCCTGCAAAAGTCAAATCTCCTTGGGGTATACCCCAGGTCTCCCCATTCTCTTGCATTACCCACCAAGTACACCCAGGTCCTTGAGCGAAGACAACCCCATGAATGGGTTTGCCTTTTCCCAAGGGAGGAGCAATCCATACNATTCTCTTGCATTCCCCACCAAGTACACCCAGGTCCTTGAGCGAAGACAACCCCATGAATGGGTTTGCCTTTTCCCAAGGGAGGAGCAATCCATACTTTTTTCCCCAGCCGCTTCCGTATGTGCACCACAGGAACCTTGTGTCCTCCCACTGCATGTAAGGGTGTGATTTGGGCAGGATGAGGACAGTTAGCAGATCCCCTGGTGTTAACTANCACCTAGCATGCGGGAGACCCGGGTTCAAGTCCTGGGGGGGAGGATGGAATGTGGTGCAGTGGTAGAGTGCTTGTCTAGGATGCAGGAGACCAGCGTTCAAGTCCCAGCCAGTGCTCCGAGTGATTGAGGGCCTATGCCAAGGCCAAGCAGATTCCTGCTGATACTTCCCTCTATCCCTCCCTTTTATCCCTGAGCTGACGTCATATGGTATGGAATAGCCCTTTGGTCAGTTTGGGTCAGCTGTCTCAGTTGTGCCCCCTCCCAGGATCTTGTCCACCCCATCTTTCTGAAAAACTGCTATGGGGATATTAACTCCATCTCAGCCAAACCCAATACAACTATAGAGTACAAATCTACCCAAGTACCTAAACTCTATAATCAAACCCCTAAGAAAAACCTAAAGATTACTCCAAGCTTGACATATAAATAGATGCTAAGAGAACCAAGTGAGGTCCTCTAAGGTAGAACTTCCTTCTGATACAGGGGACTTTGCACGGGGAATTCTGCAAAAGGTGTCACTTGAGGAGCTCGAACTCAAATCAGTCAAGTTGCCACAGAGGGAGGACAGATTGAGAATGACCCTGAAGGATGCAAAGCTGGAAGAGGACCTTTTTAACCGATCTCCGTGGAGGGCAGTGAGCAAGTACATTTTGTCTGTGATTAAAGAATAGGGAGGATATTCTTCAAGTTAACATTCATTACTTTTACTCTCTCTCTTATGGAGTAAGATTCAAGCAAGTGGAACAGTGAGATTTTGCTGATACTACTAACAAAGCACAGGTTACAGCCAGGACACGACATTCAGGAAGCCCAACATCGGCTACCTGTGTGATGAAGGAAGAAAAGGAGAAAAGTTTCTTCAGCAGATAATCAAAGCTATACTTAACTATGCAAGCTTGATCTACAAAAAATATTTAACATATGTTGAGAATTAGTTTTTCAAACTATGTACCTTTAAATGAACAATTTGCTCTGCTAATTGTTTTTAAAGCTCTAGGAGGGCAAACTGTAAATGTGATCTCTATTGAAGAAAAAGACCTATCGATAGACCTACTGACCTACTCAAAATCCATTCCTCCTCCTTGTTTGGAATGAGACTTTTTTGGTTCAGGTCAGTTCACTGCGTGTTTTATTTGTTTCACTGCAGAATTGCTCGGATTATTAGCAATTTGGTGTCTTCATGCACCTCACACAGCAGTCAGTGTACCTAGGAAGGGTCAAACAAGCCTGCAAGCATGCAGGGAACATGCTTGACTTTCATTATTGGTTATGGCACATAAGAGAGAGAACCCAGCATGTCCTTTTTGAAGGAAAATTGGGTTCCACTGCCTGCTTTAAGTGTGTCAGCAAACCAGCTTTGAAGGATGCAATTTACTTAGTCTTTCAAAAGCCTTTGTCAAAGTTCCTCACTAAAGTCACTGAGAACTGAAAGCATCTCATGAAAACAAGTCATAGGACAAACTCCAGCCAGGGGCTATAATCAGAGACTTCCCTGACCTGGTGCTGCATGCTCACATATGAACCTGGAAAACGAGAGCCTGCTGTCTTGTTCCAAATGCCACCATCCACGGCATCTATCCTGCCTTTACTCACAGAAGAATTTTGAGTTGTCTTCAGGTAAGCAAAGGCTGGTTAAAAGGAAGTGACTGGCAATAGTAAAAGAGAAAAGTGCTGCTTGCACAAAGAGCAATGACTCAAGTGACTTGTCAGCAGAAAGCCTGTCCTCTGGCAGCTCTAGTAGCCATACACTACAATGTATCTGCCATTTCTCCTCCTGTTATCCTTACCGAAGAGACCACATACACAAGAGGCCCAAAATGAAGAAACACAGGTAGCAAGGAGCAATCTTACTTAAGAATTACAGAGAATGAAGTAAACAAAATCCTAAAGCAAAGTGATAAAAGTTGTGATAAGGGTTGACTCCTGGGTCAAAACTACTGTCCAAAAAATCCTTTCCCTCACCAACAAAGAGTACCCAGGGAGGTAAGGTGTAATCAACAATTACTATAAAAAATGGTAAAGACACAGTAGCTGACACTCTTTGTCCTCCATGACACACACAAGTGAACTTGTGGAGACCACCCAGGCATATGTATCCTTGGTGTTTGTAAATGTTGATGTGAGAATCAACTCACATTACATGGCCAGAATCAACTTCCTTTGGAAGTGAAATCAAACCAAATCCTTTTCCACTTCATAACTATCTCTCATTGAGTTTTGGTCCACTCAAAACAGTGCCAGCTAATTCTAAAGCTCTGCATTAGCTTGCAGGACAGAGCCTTTCCTTTGCATTCCTGCAAAGGTATGTAACTCCTTGGGGCTAGCTGCATGGCTGAATGGAGATATTTTCTCCACAAAGAGCTCTGTCCCTCTTTCCTGAGCCTCAGGGTGCTTGTTTCAGCTTGCATTCAGATCTCAAGGAAGATGTATTTCTGCAGATGTTTTCTGTGAGAAGCCCAGGGGTGAGCAGGCCCAGTGCCTCCCAAGGGGTTAGAAAAAGGCCAGGCTGTCTAGTCTGAAGACACCTAACAGCACAGTTGAAGTAGTAGGTCTCTAGGGAAAAAATAAAGCCTCCTGATTCCAAACTCATTTTTACCTTTCTCTGCCTGCAGACAGTAAGCATCTCATGGGAAAGGTGAGATACAAGGACTTGGAAAGCAGAGAGACAGAGGGCTTGGCAGGGTTGGAGACACTCTCAAAAGTCTGTTTCTCCAGGCAGCAGGAAGGAAGGTCTGAGTAAGGCACGTAGTTTTTCGTGGTGACAGATTGTCAGGGGCCAAATAACATAAGCCACAGGCCTAGTGGTGTTTAATTGCATTTCCCAAAGCACCAGCAGTGTTCCCTTCCTCAGAGGGCTTCATCTGCTTACCCCAAGTCACCTAGCACTGGGGTTTTACAGGTGCTCTTAACACAAACTGCATACACAATATCCAACTCTGGAGAAAACCTATACTTGCCATTCCATGACGACTAACTGGGGCTGCAGGGATTCACATGACCACTCCACCTGCATCCTTGAGCACATATCTTTGGGCATTTGGACTCTCTTTCCTGCAAGATCCTGCAAGTTCTGCCTTTGTTTCACTCATACAGAAAGTACATGGGAATTGCTGCATGGTAGGAAAAGTGTTGTGGTTAAATTACTGGTCAGATTCCTGCAGGATTTGATTCCTGCTTTCCTCTAACTTTCTTCAGACCATCAGATTCTTCAGGGCCAAAGGGAGCAAATGAGTCAATGCAATTCAGCTTTGTACCAATACAGACTATTGCATTTCACCCAAATATGTCCAGAGGCTTCAACGATGCTTCATCTTCTCCAGAGAGCGAACTTCTGTGCACCACAGATGATGAGGGGCAGAGACCAATGTGCAAGCAACAGCCAGCAGAGCATAACTAAGAGAGATGTTCCTGCTGAAACCAGTGTCTGCATAACAAAATAAGAAATAAAAGAAAGGAAAAAAAAGATACATTTCACAGAATCACACAATGGCTAAGTGTTGGAGGTCAGATTAATAAGCATGGACATCTCAGGGTGTAACAGCAAAGACAACTTTATTATGGAATATTCACAACATATATAGCTTGAAAGGTGGGAAAGGTAACCCAACAGGGGTGCCATGGGTACCTGACCCAAACCAAAGACAAACCAGCCTCACCCACCGTATAAGGAAAGAACTATCAAGGCCTTAATGGCTGGATGATTTAGAGACAAAGCCAACTCCTCCATTAGCAGTCTAGCTGGAGGAAGAAACAAAGGTTGCTTCCACAGAGCAATCATGTCCTTTGTATCTTCTGATGTAAACATATTCATGTTGACCTGGACCCTTGCCCTTTGCTTGTGTCTCAGTAATTTTCCATAGGGCTACATCTCCAGGTTTGTTGTTTTTTTTTTTTCTTTTTGTAAAACAAAAATTCAAGAGAACATATAACAAAATTCTCTGGGTGAAAGAGAGTAAACAGGGAACATGTAACCACATGCAGAAGAAACACAATAGCTCTAAACAATATCATAGTGAGTATCCTCCCAGTTCTGTATTATTCTCCTTCTGAATCTCGGGTGTTAAGTCACTTCTCACAGCCCATCTGTGCGAGTGGTGTGTCCTGGTGTAGTCCCTGTGCTGAAGAAACTCTGCTGTCTGTTTTTGCCATGTCCATGCTTAACAGCTGCTCCTCAGCTCTCTTCTGCTGCTGGCAGACTCAGGCACATGCCAGGAAGATAGATGCAAAGTCCTCTCCAACACAGCAGTGTTTCAAAACTGCAAGGGATAACTGACAACTCCCATCAACAGATTTACAAAACCTGAACCTATCCTGAGAGGGTAGGCTGTTATGAGGCAGTTTTAAGAAAGCATTGAGCCACAATGTGCATGATGCTAGCGCAGTGGTAACATCTCTTTGGCTGCAAAGATAGACTGCACTCCTTACTGCAATGGTCAAAGCCAATATAGGTGTAACATCTGCCTCCTTTTCCCAAACAGAGAACGGATCATGGAGATGAACTCAAATGCCATTTTCACATTGAACCATTTTCAATGGCTTGGATTCCTCCAGCAGCTTCCCGGGCTCACCTCCACTTTACCTGCACTTAGTGGCAAGGTATAAACCCATTTTATAATTAACCCAATTCCATTTTAACCTACCTTTACAGTTCCATAACTTTCTAAAAACCACTTCCAATTAATTGTAATTCAATTAAACTTTACAAGCCAAAAACATTTTATGAACTTATTTTATGATTCTGCTGACTCTGGGGGATCAGGACTAGAGCATAGCAATCTGCATAAACTAGAGTGGCAGGAGCACCTGCAGGGAAAGCATTTACAGGGGCAAAAGAAACGCATTGCAAAAATTGCAACTGCAATTGTTATCAAAAGCATAATAGAAGCTGTATAATAAATTGGAATCAAAATAATTAGATCATTCACCACCATTCTCACAGTTCCCATGACCCAAAGAAGAACGGGCTTGGACCTTTTGCACGTCTGCTGCTACGCTGTGCTGAAGGTGTGGAAGAGATGCCTACGTAGCTAGAAAATGGTTTGGGAACAGAAGGTTCTAGTATTAGCAAGTGCGCATGCGTACCTGAGGGCATAAAAGGTGGGCATGAACAGGGCACATACACACTCCACTTTCCTAAGAATACTGAAAGGAAAATCTTACAAAATCAAGGAATGGGCCAAGCACAACAAATAATGGAAAATGTACAACAAATGGTTGAAAATGCTAATTTGCTATTTGACTATGCTAAAGGCATGATGATACTCATTGTGGTAGTCTGCATTGCCTCTTTCATGATGGTGTATTGGCAATATGGTGGCAAGATACGGAACTTATGTCTATGATGCAGCAAATGTTGCTCGTCAAGGAATGAGGAGGACAGCCAGACTCAGGTGGCTCTGTCACTGCGCGAAGACAGCCATGCTACTGGAGGCCACATTTCCCAGCCTGTGCATCACTCACATGGAGAACCTAGAGGCAGCAGACCAAGCTTTCTGCAAAAGCGATGGGAAACACACATAAACCTCCATGGTGGATCACAAGAAATTTCCCTCTAAAGGAACACCCTTACAGGTTAGAATGTTGTTTTACATTTTCCTCCTTCTTTTTTTTTTTAAACTTTTCTCCTGACTCTCTATTAGCTGTTGTACCTGTTGTTGTTTTTGCAGGCTGTCACCTGTTGCCATTTCTCCTGATACTAGACATCCCATGTTATTGTCCTACTGAAGACCCTAAGTCATTACCATGTCCACGGGGGAAGGAGAACTGTTGGCCCTTGTTTGCATGCATGAACACCATTCAGAGACCTTACATTTCTTGCATGCAGTCAGTGTTTCCTTTGTAAATACAGTGACTATGTATAATCTCAGGGCAGTCTGAAAAAATAAAGACTGATAAGTTAAAAGGTTTTGTTTTGTAATGTCAAGCTTTTGTATTGTCTAAAATAATGAAAACTTTTTTTAAAATTGAGTCCTGTTTCTTTAAGGCCAGTTGCATGTCGCAGGTACCCCATCCTGTGGGTGGGAGGAGAAACTGGTGAGATAAAAAGGATTAGTTGTTTAGTATTTATTAGCAGGCATTAGGTATGCTATCTAAAGTTTCTATATAATGATTTGCTGGAAAAGCGATTATGTGTGAGTATCTCTTTGAGTTGCTGGAGAAAGCAAGCAGTTTTCAAGTAGGGGAGGTGTAAGTAGGGGGAAAATACAGGAATCAAGCAGATTTTGTTTGAATTCTTTCTGGCTTCCCAACCTTCTGAGCAACTAACAAATTATGCTTATTGACATTAACAGAAACAGCTTTTGAAGCAGCTTCTAACATTGTACATCTGACCGATGATCAAGATATCATTTCACATATCCATAAATCACTGCTCTTGAAAGTTCCCTTTTTGCTTAAACAATTCCTTTGCTTTGAATCCTTTTTGAAACTTTTCCCGAAAATAATTTTCCAATTCTCCCCATTTTTTGTTTGTTTTATTTTTATTTAAAAACAGTATTTGCACAATTCCTAAGAATGATCAGTTCCCAAGACTTAAGCAAATACGTCTTATAACCCCATACCAATAAATTTATGCCAATGATAAATCTTAATTACAGAAAAGGATCCAGCAAGGTTGTTTGAAGCAACATACTATGCAGCTTAATTTGTTAAAACCACAAATATAAGCTATGGTAAAGTTCTTGACTTACTTACTATTAGTTCTTCTTCTCAAGACACTTGTTTGAAAACATTCCCTTTTACTTATAGAATTCTTTGACTTTGAATTAATTTCTTAATGTTATTTAAAAACATTAAGATATTGTGTGAGCCTGAGGATGGCCAGTTCTCAAGCCCAAACAATATCTACCCTCAAAGTTTCATTCTTATCACCTTGTGCCAATTATAAAAAATTCAGAAAAGGACCTAACAATGTATTAAAGTAACAAAATACAGATTAATTTGCTATAAACTAAACATTAGATTTAACAGTTTTCTCATTTTGATTTAAAAATTCAGCGCAAATACAGCTTTCCAAAGTTTGTCTTAGAGAAATCCCTGTGTCCCTGTATTTCTTTTTTGAAGCATGTCTTTGAGAGAGCAGTAATCAGTGTGCACACTCAATAATCATTTATCCTGCAGGAGAGTTTGAGATACCAGTATCATGATGTACTTGCAGTGGTGAAAGAATTTTGCAGTTTTCCCTGCTACGCATGCAGGTTCATGATCAGTTTTTATTTTCTGCCAAGCACATTAACTTGCAGATACATAGTGGCAGAGACTGGTACTGGCAGGGAGGAAGGGGGGGGGGAGGGCCAGCAAATGGGAAGATACATCCAGCAAGTGAAGGATCAGGCCCCGAAGTTGGGTTGCCGAGCTGGTCAAGCACCTGCAAGGTCTTTGGACAAAACTGTAGCCTGTCAAGTTAGCAGTTCGCAGTTGTTTCTTGGCTTCCAGTTTCTTGGCTTCCAGTTTCTTGGGCGGTTTCCACCCTCCCCCTGGGTCGAAAGTGAAGGAAAGTGGGGAGGTAACCAAAATGTGGCTCCTTCTCCAAACACTTCTGCTTCCCCGCTTGCAGCCACCTTCTGGCAGGACTCCCCTTTGTGGCAGAGGGTGATTGAGGGGGTGATCTTTTTCATGGCAAGTTTGTAGGGCGGCCCATGTTGGTGTTATTCGTTTCTGGGGCTCATGATTTTTTAAGAGTCTCAGAGATGGCATGCCCCTGCTGTTAGATCTTGGCGGCTTATTCATCTCCAGTGGCTGCACACCACAGGTGTGCATCAATACTGTCCCACTGAGCATTATCAAAGATATTATTAATGCCCAATCTAGGCTGATTACGCAACAGATTTTACAAGGATTGTCCATTGTCTTTGAGCCATACTGTTTAAAGCAAGCAACCTGCGTCTCCATCGTGGGCAGTTTGTGAAGGGAAGCAAGCATCGGCATTGGCCATATTGGTGTTGCTTGTTTCAGGGGCTCAAAAAGACATGTATGCTCCTATGCCCGATTCTATTTTCAGTCAATTTT
>VWZO01015566.1:0-28632 GCA_013396975.1 Bucco capensis
GTTCGGCTGATTTGCACACCAAAGTCACTTCTTGCTCTGCGCCTGTGTGACCTCCCCAGATGCAGCCCTGTGTGCCGAGGCTGCTCAGTACCACGCTGGGGCCGGCAGGGCTCGGCTTAGCACTGCTCCAGCTTGCCCCACACCCACCCGTTTGTTGCAACAGCTACCAGCATCAACTAGCTGGGGGAGGGGGCAGTGGCAGCAGAGCAGTTTGGAAAACAAAATGAACAGGTTTGAGAGAAGAAGCAGGTACGGTGGACACAAAAACCTTCCTGTTTCATGTACCCCATCACACTTGGGTTTGATACATTTCTGTTTTCAGATGGCATTGTAGAAACATCCTGTCTGTGAATAAAAGAATCTAATTTTCTGTTGGTATAATCATCATCTAGATCCGACCTTGTTGCTGAGGGTAAAAGCTCACATCAGACATATTTCCTGTCTCTGGAGAACAGAGCGAGTAGGTTAGGTAATGAGCTGTTCCCTTTTGCTTCTGCTTTGCAGGGCAGAGTGAAGTTGGGGGTTAGGTGTGCTGGAAAACTACCTGAGCTGGTACACAGTTCTTAGAGGTTAATGGGTTGTTTAAAGGCAGTTTTTCAACTTAGCTGTGACACTTTCAAACTGTTTTAAAACTCCACTGGTACCGAGCAGGCAGGATCTTGTGTTTAACCCACTAGAAATCTCGGGGAGCATTTCCGGTAGGAGAAGAAACAAAACTGACCTGGAGAAAGATGTGTCTGCCCATGGCAGAACTAAATGATCACTGAAGGTGTCTTCCACTCAAACTATTTTGTTATTCTAAAGTACAGGCCTGTTCTTGGCTTATGACTGAGAGGTCTTTGTTTGTTTGTTCTCCTTCAGTATCCTGTGGAGCACCCAGACAAGTTCCTCAAATTTGGCATGACCCCATCGAAAGGGGTTCTGTTCTATGGGCCACCTGGTTGTGGTAAGACACTGCTGGCCAAAGCCATTGCCAATGAATGCCAGGCAAACTTCATTTCCATTAAAGGGCCAGAATTGCTAACTATGTGGTTTGGTGAGTCTGAAGCCAACGTGCGTGAGATCTTTGACAAAGTAAGTGTTTTTTCTACTCCCTCTGCGATGTTTGTGCTGAAGTACCCTCAGGACTTTGTCCCTACTGCATCTGTCTTAGAGGCCTGATTCTTGTTTGTGCGTTTTGTGTTTTCCCTGCTTGCACTGAGAGCAGAGGCTGTTTCCCCGATATTAAGGAACTAATCCTCTTCAACAATTTAGCTATTTAAACTGTTTTCTCTGGCTGTGATTTACATCTGTTGTTACAGGATGATAAGTGCCGCAGTGTCTTAGCAGTGAGGCTAGTGTTAGGATGGCATAGATACTCTCTACATCCTTGAAAACTTACCTTGACACTTCTTTGGGGAAATATGGCTTGTATCCAGGAGAATTTAATTAACTGGGGGTCTGTGTGTGGGGAGGCTGTTCTGGAGCCGCTCTTCCAAGCCCTTCTTGCAGCAGCAGTGCTCTGGTGGTACTCTGAGCTGCTTTAATGGTAGGGAAGCTTAGTGTGAAATCAGCATGCTCCTCACCAGGTGGTATTAACATGGATTAATTGTTCCTGTTTGCTTTTTGTAGGCCCGCCAAGCAGCACCTTGTGTGCTCTTCTTTGATGAACTAGACTCCATCGCAAAGGCTCGAGGTGGGAATATTGGCGATGGTGGTGGTGCTGCAGACCGTGTCATTAACCAGATTCTGACAGAGATGGATGGCATGTCCACCAAGAAGAACGTCTTCATCATTGGTGCCACTAACAGACCAGACATCATTGACCCAGCCATCCTGCGCCCTGGCCGCCTAGATCAGCTCATCTACATCCCCCTGCCTGATGAGAGGTCCCGGGTTGCCATTCTCAGAGCAAACCTCAGGAAATCACCAGTTGCCCAGGTAGGATGTGCACCCAGACTGCATCTGGCTTGGGTCTGCTGGGTGCTGCATGTGCTCCTCACAAGCTAGTGACAGAGCAGAGGGCTGGGGACTGTTCCACATGGCACAGAGCTGGGAAACCATCAGTCACTAAAGGATAGAGCTGGAGGCTTGAGCCCTGATGCTAGGCATCGATGAAGCTAGTCGTTTGTGTGCAAGCACAGCAGGATTTTGTAAGATAGTGGAGTTCTACCCACAGTGTGGGAACAGAAAAGCCTATTACGGCAAGATGGAAAAGATTCTTGTACTCTGAAAGAAAAGTGAATGTAGAACACAGGGATGAAAAATGGAAATTGAAGAGGAACCGTTGCAGTTAATGGTTGCTGAACTCTGTCTTAGGCAAGAGCTGTGCCCACTAGTCTAGGGAGCCAGCAATAATGGAACTAGTACTTAATCACGGAGAAGCAGAGGTCAAGTGAGAACTCAAGCTTTTTTATGCCAAGCTTACCTTTTTAGGTTCTGCTGGAAAGGAAAGCTTCAGATGAGGTTGCAGTACTACCCCTCAGCTGAGGGGGAGGAGGTGGTCATTGTTTGTCTTGGTCTGCCTGTGCCCCATCTCCATTTCCAGTCTGACAGTGCTACGTTTGACTCCTAATGCTGAGACCTGAGAAAATCACGTCCTAAAGCCATGGTCCAAAATTGGCCATAGTTAAAGCAGCATCTTGATACCATGGGATCTAGTGACCTCTCTGTCACCTAAGACTGTAAGGTGTTAAGGAGAGACCTCTCTTGCTTTTGTTCTTTTTTTTTTCCCCTAGGATGTTGACCTGGATTTCCTAGCTAAGATGACCAATGGCTTTTCGGGGGCTGACCTGACAGAAGTTTGCCAGCGTGCCTGCAAACTGGCCATCCGTGAGTCCATTGAGAGTGAGATCAGACGAGAACGTGAGAGACGAACCAACCCTTCTGCCATGGTGAGTGGGGTTCTCGGCTTTCCCTGCTTGTGTGCATGGAGCATGATGTGTTCCTCTCTGTCATCCTTAGATGAGGATGAGTGGACTCTAATGCAGAGTATGGAGCTGGAGCACTTGTTCTTATCTTGCGAGAGCTCAAGGACCCTCCTGGGGTGCCTCACGGTCAGCATTGCTCAGAAGGCCTTTGCTGTAGCCCTGACTTAGGGACACTGTGGCAGGCAATCTCCAGCCCTTGCCTCAGTGGGTATTGGAGCATTCAGCATTCTGCCTTATAGAGAGGCTGTGGTCTAGTTGTCAGGCCTGTGGGGCTTGGGCACACAGCTCACCTGGATCTTCCATCCTGCTTCAGGAAGTGGAGGAGGAAGACCCGGTTCCTCAGATACGCAGGGATCACTTTGAGGAGGCCATGCGCTTTGCTCGACGCTCTGTCAGTGACAATGACATCAGGAAATATGAGATGTTTGCACAGACTCTACAGCAGAGCCGTGGCTTTGGCAGCTTCAGGTAACTGTGGGGGAGCAAAGGGAGGGCAGCATGGCTCAGCCATTCCTAGAGCAGAGCACTGAGGCAGCGTTCTGCTGGATTCTGGGTCACAAACCCCTCTTGTCCATGTTTTCCTTTCTCCCCAGTACATAACATGGTGATTGTAGGCTCTGCTGCAGGTCAGTTGTAGCTTCTCTGTCAGTGCTCCCAAAATCCATCAGCCTGTTAACACACATGGCAGCAAGCAGCCATGTGACCTGCCCTAAGGCTTCGTCTCATTTCTCCTGCCTGTCCTACTTGGCACTGGAGTGTTGGCACAGAGGGAGGGAATGGTGCTGGTCTGTGAGGATGCCTTTGAACAGCATCTCTTGTCTCTCCTTGTGCACTGCTGCACACAGGTTCCCGTCGGGTAACCAGGGTGGCGCTGGTCCCAGCCAAGGCACAGGAGGCAGCAGCGGGGACAATGTGTACAGTGAAGATAATGATGAT
The DNA here is from genome assembly GCA_013396975.1 of Bucco capensis. Classification (NCBI taxonomy): domain Eukaryota; kingdom Metazoa; phylum Chordata; class Aves; order Piciformes; family Bucconidae; genus Bucco; species Bucco capensis. The sequence continues at coordinate 3,846 of VWZO01015566.1, forward strand.
GATCTCTACGGTTAACTTGCTGTCCTCGGGGGACCAAACTCCAAACCAGGCCACGTTGTACAGGGAAAAAATCCAGTGTTCGTTGGACTCTTGGCTTCTTCATGTCTCAGAGCATTGTAGCTGCAGGTCAGACTTTGTTCAGGGAATGTTTTCTGCAAACACAAATCCAGACCGTTGCTCAGTTCAGTTGAGGGAGGCAGACAGTGAATTAAAAAGGAGGGGAACCGACTTAATTTCTGAGAAATTTCTGTTCTAGTTTATGTGGCAGAATCAGCAGCTTTAGCAAAGGGTACAACGCTGGCCTGTATAAATAAGTAAAAAACCCCCACAAAAATAATTAAAAAAAAATCAATAAAAATCCCACAAAACTCTAGCTGGCAGTTCATTTGTATGGTGCTAGTACTGTTTGTAAGCCTGTATCTCGGGTGCTGTCTGAGCAGTCCACATTCTGGTAGCATCCATCTCTGCATGCCCTTTCCTACTGCATTTGGGATTGCTCTTAATACCTCTTAGCCCATGTTACTGAAAGAAAGGTGTTTGACAGTGTCTCTCCCCTGCTCTTGGCCTGGCAGCGGATATGTGATAGTGCTTTGGTGCTGTTTATGAGCTGTTGGAGTTCTTTCTGCTTTGGCTCTTATACAGCCAAGGACTTCTTCAGCAGTGCCCTGCCCTACTTGAAGGCAGACACGAGGGGGCACTAGGGCTGTCTCTGAGGTTTGTGATGCAGCATGACACCACTGTGGTTAGGAAAGAGGGAAGCTTCAGCACAAAGTTCCATGTGCCCCCTTGGTTTTCTGACAACAGCCTTGGATGTCTGGTACCAGCTGTCCCAGTGTTGTGTTCCGTACACAGTAGCTGGTTTCTGATCATGGTTCTCCTCCTTCCTTTCTGCTTCTACCTCATTGCCTTGCTCCTTGGTTTATTTTCCCTTCTCTGAACTGAAAAATGCTATCCTGCTTCTTTGTGTTTTATGTGAGAGAAGCCCTGGGTCTGGTGCTGTCACATGCACAGGAGCTGGGTGGGAGGCTGGATAGGGCCCAGTCTTGAGCTCCAGGAGGGAGCCTGTTTGAGGCAATGTGCTGCCTGCTTCAACGGGGGGTACAGAAACTGAGGGTTACTGCAAAGAGGGTTAAATGCAGATTGTGTGGAACAAGGTTGCCGCAGGCCTTCAGGGCTGAGCTGCCATGTAGAGGGTAAACTTCCCCTGCATTTGATGGAGTTAAGTGGGACCTGGGCAGTGGGAGTTTCTGTCCTGAAGCCTGGTATATCTTGGAGGGTTCAATCAAACCAACTAGACTTCAGCAGAGAAGGGAGTCTCAAAATGGCAGAAGGATGAGACTACCCATGAGAGGGGGCTTGTGTCTAGCAGTGGGAGAAAATGGGCTGAAATTGGGACTGCTGTATTTAAATAGCACAACCTTCTGTGGAGATAGGAGGCCAGGTAGTCCCCTGGGGAGGGTGGGTAGCTTAGGTGCTTTGTCCTACTTCAAAGCAGTCTGCCAGTGCCACAGCCTTGTCCTCATGCTACCTCTGTTAGAGAAAACGATGCTGCTCTCTCCAGCAGGGATGCTTGTATCACCTCTTTTTCAGCTGGGCTGAAGAAGGGAGGGTTGTTGCTTCCCTGGCCCCACAACAGGCCTTCTGTGGATTGGTTGGCACCTGGAAACTTTTACTCCAGGGCTGTCTCCCTTTTGTAGGGACACAGATGCTGGCTTTGATTTCATATGCCACTGCTTTACCCCTAAGAGAGACAGCTCCAGCCATGGGTGGGAACCAGGAGCCAGCTGCTTTCAGCCACCCAGGACAGGGAGAGAGGGCTGCTCTACAGCCCTGCTGAGAGCTCTTCAGAACTCCCAAAGCCTTCTTCAGCTCTGGCAGGCGATGGATGTCTTCCTGCTAGTTTGGGACCATCACCACCCTGCAAGTGCTGGGGAAGACCCATCCTGGCATGTCTGTCTGCTGTGGAGGCCAGGGCAAGTAGGGCATAGGACAGTGTCCCAGCTTTTGGAGGCCCTACTCTTCCTTACTGCCTCTCCTAATTGGGAACACTATTTAAATCCAGCAGTGAGGCTGGGAAACCTCATCTTCCCTGCCCTAGGACATGGCTCATTTTGGGCACAGTACCATTTGAAACCTGTAGAGTGTCTTCACCTGCCCTGGAGCAGTGTAAACTTGGTGGAGGCCTGAGGGTTTCCCCCAAATCAGCACCTGCAGCAGCTGCCTTCCACCCCCATGAACCTCTGGCAGTCCTACAACTGTTGGTACCAGAAACTGAGTTCAGCTCCAGCCTGTGGCTGTTTCCAGAGGCCACCCTCTGCAGCAGAGAACCCTGGTAGCTGCAGGGACAAGAACTTCCTGCGGCACCTTTTTCCCCTGCCCAGCACGTTGCTGGGTGCACTGGGCAGCCCCCAGAGGTGCTGGGAGAGGAAGGAGTTGTTGACGGAAGTCCTTTCATTGCCCCTGTGGTTATCACAGAACCATGGGAGTCTTTTAGATTGGACCACTGCAAGCCATCTAGTCCAACCCCACTGCAGTGAGCAGAGACATCTTCAACTAGATCATGTTACTCAGAGCCCCCACTAACCTGCCCTAGACTGTTTCTGGGGATGGGCAACCTGTTCCAGTGTTTCACCATCCTTATTGTAACAGAATTCTTCCCTGTAATCTGGTCTAACTCTCCTCTCTTTTAGTTTAAAACCATTACCCCTTGTCCTGTTCCAAGAGGCCTTTCTAAAAAGACTGTCCCCATATTTCTTATAGGCTCCCTTTAATTATCAAAATAATGTCTCCTCAGAGCCTTGTTCAGGCTGAACAACCCCAGTTTTCTTAGCCTGTCTTCATAGCAGAGGTGTTCTGTTCCTCCAGTCATTTTTGTGGCTCTCCTCTGGACCTGCTTCAACAGGTCTGTGGCCTCCAGAGCTGGACACAGTCTCAGCAGAGCAGAGTGGCAGAGTCACCTCCCTTGACCTGCTCACCAGACTACATTTGATACAGCCCAGAATATGGTTGGCCTTCTAGCTGCATCTCCCTATCCTCTCTCTCAGCACAGTCCTACAGCTGCTCCTCACAGGGATCATGAGACCTCATAGGGTCCACAGCACAAGCATGCTGGGTGCATGGGGGAGCCCTCCTCGGCCAGGGTTTCGGAATTAGAGGCATATACTTGTGCTGTGGACCCTATGAGCCCAAGAGACCGAGGCTCTCCTGCAGCAACGCAAATTCTCCGGGCCAGAGAGAGCTCCTGCCAGCAGAGGGCAGTCAGCAGCCACGCTCAGGAGATCTCTTGGGCTGGACACAAAGGCATTGTAGGTATCCCTGCCCCAGGGGCATCCCTAGCCTTAAGGACTTAAGAAGGACAAGAAAGCACGAGAGACATAGATTTGCTGGAATCGATCCAGAGAAAGGCCACAGAGATGATTGGTGGGCTGGACCACCACTTCCTGGGTGAGGACAGGCTGAGAGAGTTGGGCTGGTTCAGACTAGCAAAGAGAAGACTCCAGGGAGATCTTCTAGCAACCTCCCAATACTTAAAAGGGGCTGACAGAAAAGATGGGGACAGAGACATTTTTTACAAAGGTATGTAGTGACAAGACAAGGGCTAATGCCTTTAAACTGAAAGAAGGTAGATTTAGACTAGGTACAAGGAAGAACTTCACTGTGAGCGTAGTGAAACACTGGCACAGGTTGCCCAGACATTGTGGATGCCCCATCCCTGGAAGTGTTCAAAGCTAGGCTGGATGGGGCTTTGAGCAACCTGGTCTGAGCCCTGTCTGCTATGTGGGCTTCAGGATTAGGTTTTTATGGGGTGATTTCATGCCCCTGAGTTGTCACCTGGGAGGGGGACAGAGAGCCATGGCCCCCATTTGGAGTTCAGTAGCTTCTGCTCAGTCCCCTCCTGAGACACAATGCCCGAGGGTTCACTCCTATGCCTGTCCTTGTGTGCTGCTACAGCTGAGAGTTTATGGGCAAACTTCTCCTATTACCAGTAGGGTTTTCCCTGGATGAAAAGGAAAGCTTTGTGCTGCTGCCTCTCATTCTGCGTCAGGGCACCTCTGAGAAGAGCTGGGCACTTCCAGCCCACTGGTGGCTCTCCAGGCTCCCCCAGGCAGTCAACAAGGAGCCCCCATTTCTGACCCATCCCCAGCCGCAGCACTCCACTTGCCTTGGGAGTGCATCCACATCCCACCCACATCCTGGGAGCCCCGAGGGGACACAGGCCCACCTCTCAAAAGCCCTGAGGGGACACAAAGCGCCTGACAAGTTCTTCGTGCTCCCAACCCCTGCCAATGTGGTCAGTACAACTAATGTCATTTTATGAGGTAAGCAGCCATTCTCTGTGACCGAGTGGGCCATGTATTCATTTTCATCCCTTCATTATCAGGCCATGAAGGTTCTTTCCACCAAATGGGCCAACCAAATAGATTTCTTCTTCCCCTCCCTACTAGCCTCAAGGTTGCTGGGTACCAGGCTGGGTGCTAGGCCTCACCAGCCCTGAAGGTTCCAGGCATCTAGCTAGCCCAGTGTTGTTGCTGACCCTGTCACAGAGCCCTGTCTCCACTGCCTGCATGAGCACAGCCCAGCATCTTTCATCACAACACACTCTGAGGAAGTATATTTTTTCAAAATACTTTTATTATTTCTCTCAATACTGACATTACAAAAAGAAAAGAAAAGAAAATTACAAAAAAATCCACTATAAAACATTCAGATCTCATTGAAACTGAGAAAAACAAAGCAGCTTGCGCTTGTGCGCTGGCCTGTCTTCTCGCTCACGTTGTCCACCAGATTTCTCTAGTCAAACTCCACAGGGACCAGAGGAGGGAACTGGTGGTGTTCCCTTGCTGGCCAAACTAGGCAATTAATTAAGGAGCACCTAACAGGTCTCCTTACCCTGTATAATAATACACTGTATAGCTGTACACTCAGCACCTACACATACCCCCTGCTTGACCCCCACCCCAAAGGACCCATTTTTCAAGTCAGTGATTTCTCTTTAAAAAAAAAAAAAAAAAAAAAAAAGATTCCCAGGGCAGGGGAAATATTTTGGCAGTGGTTTTCTCACCAGTGCTGTAGTGGAAGAGGAGCTGTACAAAGCCAGGTTGAACGCGCCTCCGGCTCCATAAGAGCCCTTTCCAGGGAAAAAAAAACTGGCATGAGGCAGAGTGGGCCAAGAAAGGTAAGAAATATAAAAATTCTTCTGATGGAAATCCAAAGGTTTTAAAAAAATACAGCATTTGAAAATGAAGCCACCAAGCAGATTGCCTCGTGTGCCTCCCAGCTCCACCCTGACACCCAGAAATACCTCCTGAATGAATTGTCCCTGTAGAAAAATATATACACGCACCTTTCTCCTCTTATTAAATCCCCAAGGTTGACCTCAAATACTAGTGAAATGCACAGCTCTGCTCACGCTTGGCTCTGCTTTTGCACCCAGACTTGTGCTACACACACACCCCCCCCACCATGGGGGTCTGATGTTCATGTGTCTGAACCATCCCCAAAAAAGAAGTCAAGGGTGCATTACGCCAGGAACCCCAAAACGGGCAGAGAAAAACCCTTATAGAGTTTATCTAATGAGCTATATATATATATACGTATTGAAAAAGAAAGCAGCAATGCAAACTCAACACATCTGAACAAGAAAGCTCCATTCTGGGCTTTCCCCACCTCCTCTGGGCAGCGGGTGCAGGCAGGTACTGCCCATGGAAGTGGGGACAGCCCCAGGTAGAGGCAGGTGGCTGGATGGGACTGTCCCCACGTGCTCCATTGCTTGGCACAGCCAAGGCTAAGTTGTAGGCTTGGCACAGGAGAGTGGACCATGGCTGGCCTTGGTACCATGGTCTCAGGTGAGAAACAGTCCAGCTACAGGGGGGCTACCACGGGCAGGAGCAATTGGCACCGTGGTTGCAGCCAGGCCCTGAATAGCAGCAAGTATCAAAGAGAGGAAGATAAAAATAGTGGTGATGCCGGATCCTGTGGAGTCCTATTTACACAGCACTGGACCCCAGCATGTCCAGCCTCATGTGGCAAAAGTGGCCTGAAAAGCAGGTGACATAAAAAAAGCTCACAATGTGACATACCTCCCCAGGCAAAGAGCCTATGCCACTCGCTTGTGCGAGGAGGAAGAGCTGGACCTCTGGGGAAAAATAACAAGTTTAGTATCCAGGAGAGTNGAGGGATGGATGACGGGTGGGTTGGGTGGGTTTTACAGAGAAGTGAAGTGAAGTGAGGGTTGTTTTTTTGCATTTGAAAGTGCTGGGGCACCTCTGCTCCATGTGGGCCAGGTGCTGCAGCACATGCATTTGGAGTATTGCTGCTTGGAGGAGAGTCCCCAGGCTCTAGGAGCATGGGAGATGTTGCTTGAGGATCAGTCTTGTCTGGGGAGCAATTCTGTCTGGGAACCGGATTTTGAACTCCACAATCAAGTCTCCTCGTTGGATAGGGGCTTTGGGGAAGGGCAGCCCTTCCCCACGCAGTCTCTTCACTGTTCCTGGCTTGATGATGTCGCTGCAGGGAAGTGGAATCACCCGCCCGTCGATGGTGGGAATGTTCACAGTGCAGCCGCACAAGGCCTGGAGAGAAAAGAGACGACACACCATCGGACAGGGCTGACACTCCAAAGAATCCCTTCCAGCCATACCCCACACCCCTACTGTCTACTCCTTAGGTTAAACTGTCCAGCTCCTTTTGGATGATGCCTAATTGCATCAACTGGTTGATGCTCACCAGTGCCAACCTGGATTTCTGCTGGTGCCAGTCAAGTCTAACCACCATGCCAGGAGCCAATGGAGTGGAGAGGCACCCCAGGAGAGGGCTGCCTCAGCCTCATGAGGGAAAGGATCCCATGGGGTCCTCCTCCCCACCTCCTGGGCTCCACCAGCAAGCACCCAGCCACTCACACCAACAAGACAGGCTAAGTTTAGTCCCTTCCCAGCATCGGGCAGCCAAAAATCCAGCTGAGATCATCGAATACCACCACGGTTCATCAGCTGTCACCCTCTGGAGCCCAACAGCTCTGCCTGGCACTAGCAGTTATCTATAGCACAGGCCATGTTCTGTCCCCTGCCACCAACAGCCTCCTAAAGGTTACACCAGTGTGGGATGGTGGTGCAGCCATGGCACAGCATTGAGCCTTCCTAGAAGCAGGGGTTCTTGAGAGACTGGTCCCTGCCACCTGCCCCTGTTTACAAAGCCAAGAGCTGGTTTTGTGGGTGTCACCCCTTGTACCCCAGCCTCAGCAGCAGCCAGGGTGGTGGGTGCCGCGACAGCCGCAAACCAGCCTGCATTAGCCAGCCACGTGATGTGGGAATGCAGCAAGAAAATCCTTGTGTCCTTAAATAACTCAGACAGCTCTGGTGTACATGTGGGCACAATCGTCTCCAGGCTTTCTGCAAGGGCTGAGGGAGAGAACTGTGGAGCGATGCTTCTGGAAGACAGGGGCAGGTTTGCTAAGGATAGAGTCTTGGGCTTCCAGGTTGGGGGCTGGTGCATGTTTGCCCCTCCAGCTAGGTCCTGAGGGTCCCAGCCCTCCCAAAACACCCTGCAAACGGAGGGAAGGAGGATGCAATTGCTGTTTCTAGGGCAGATGGAGGAGGGATGTTCTGCATTCCCCTCCCCAGAAAAAACCTCCAGTGGCAGAGCAGAAACAGGCACCAGGAAAAACATCTCTTCTTCTCTTTCTGGCCACTGGCTCAGGGTCAATGGCTGCAGCATCTGTGGCTGAGCTAAGACTTTACACCAGGGTGATCATGGGGGAATCTGTGCCAGAGCCAACCTGGGGGCTCTGGAGAGATGAGCTGTGCAAGCAGATGGCTCCATCTGCTCAAGGTCTCCTCCTGTGAAGGGCATTCTCCTGGGGTGAGTTCTTCTGGCTGCAGGAGGATGCCTGTTGCCAGCTCCATGCAGGCAGTGGGTGCTTGGCTGGATCTCAAGTAGGCTGGGGGGAACCAAAGGATGATCTCCCCTCATCACTGCATTTCTGGCCCATGCTTGCCCAAGGATGCTAGAGTTTTGCTGCTCACTGGTGCCCACTGCCATGCACTGTAGGAGGCCACACAGGTCCACGCATGCCAGGGAAAGGGCATCTCCAGCCACAAAATGTGAAGGAGAACAGGAACTCCCTGTAGGAGCACAGGCACGGGCAAGCAGAGGGATGTTAGCAGAAGCAGGTGGTAACAGTGAAGGCAGACGAGATCTTAATGTTTCCTTCCTAGAGCCAAGAAGCAAGAGTCTGAGGCAATTGCTCCTCCACTGTATGTCCAGGTTTTTCATTCTTCTTGCTCAACTTCACTGATATTTGGAAAAGCAGTTGCTGAAATAACACCAGTAACCACGGGAGCTGCCCCACTTCCTAGAAAGAGGCTCAGTTTATCCCTAGGGATGAAATCACCCTGAGTTTGATAGCTGAGTGCTGTGCTGTGAGAGCAGAACTGTATCTAGGTCAGTGTTAGGTCCTCCTCCGCTCACAGTGAAGCTGCCAGCGGGGACATTGCCACTGGTCGTATCTCAGCCAGGCACTGCTGCATGGATGCTTCCTGGAAGGTGACACCAGGTAAAGGATGCAAAGTGGGTGGCTGCTGAGGGCAGGCGTTATGTAGGCAGCTAGGCGGGTGTAAGTCCCTGCCTGCAGCACTGCCTGAAGATCTGACTCCCAGTAGCAGCAGCTACCAATGAGCAGTGTCAATCCTCCCTCTCTTGGCCTCCCACTGTGATGTGTGCCTATAATTTTAGGAAGGGACACTTCCCTACAGCCCACAAGTCCCTCGGGAAGCCCTCATATACCTCTGACTTCTGCAGCAGCCCCATGGCAAACAACCTGTGCCACCCCATCCAGGAAGATGTGGTACCCAGCGGGACTGCGATAAGAGGGTTGTGAGGATATCGCCTTCCAGTGCTGCTCTTTGGAGAGGTCTGTGGGATGGTGGAGGAGGAAAATGCTCTCCTGAGTACCCCTAGCCCAAGCACCATGTGGTTTGCTCCACATGGCAGCTGGGTGCTGGTGAGGAGTCTCTAGTATGACGATGAATGGGGTCACAGTACCTACTGCATGCTGGCTCTGCCTGCTGGCACTGTGCTGTTCTCATGGCACTGGGAGAGATGAAAGATCAGGCTGAAAAGCGGATTTACAAGGAGGAAAGGTGCAAGGACAGTGCACAGGGCTACAGCTGTCTGTTCACTTGATGAAGAGGTTGTACTCTATCACATATTGAGGTGGTGGCATATGGAGTTGTGGAGCCCCTGTCATCTGCTTGTGCTCTGTGAGAACTAAAGGTTCTTCTTCTCATGCAAGATAGAAGCAAGAGAACCTGGCTGCCATCCCCTGGCAAGCAGCAGGCTGAGGATGGCAGTCAGGCCAGCAGCAAAATGAGGATGACCAGCACATTTGGTTTGTGGTGGGGGAGGAGAGAGACCAGAAATTTCAGCTCAAAGAGATAAGGAATTTGCCTGGACCAGTAATTCTCCACTTTGTGACTACATGGTGCAAACCAAATGCCAGTACGCAGGCCTTGCTCATGGAGATCACGGATGTCCAGCACCAGCCATTCTGGTACAACAGCATAAGGAGCCAGAGCAGGTTTCTCTGCTTGCTGCTCAAAGGACAACTCCAGGTGAGAGTTCATGCCTGGAGAGTGCATGAACCTGTGCTAACAAGCTTTGGACATCAGCACAGCCAGCCCGAGATACAGCATGTATGGCTCCATGCGTATAGCAGTCTCTCCCAAGTATTTCTGGAGTGGCCAGGGGAGCAAGCCACAACAGGAATGAACCCCTGCACTTCGCACTGAAAAGGAAATTCAGCTCCTGAGACTGCAGGTTAACTTATGTTTGCTCCAGGAGCACCCAGATCCACTTGACCCAGGTGGCTGTTCCCTGCCCCCAGGACACCAGCTCACAGTCCCAGCTGTCATGCAGAGCCACCACAAAGTTTTCTCAACTCACTGGCACAATAAAGAGCTCAAGTTTCCCTAGCTCAGGTCTGGCCCATTGAGATTATTTCTATGAAATGAATCTGAGAACATAAATGTGTCTTCAGGAAAAAAAGAAAATCAGCTCATTAAGAAGACAGACAGCACCTACAGTCTGAAAGGAACAGCAAATGGCAGCTGCCAGAAATGTCAATGTTAAATGCAGAGGCAGCAAATGGCACATCTTGTACCAGGGTAATCCAGGCACAGTCTGAAAATCACTTGGGGTCTCCTGTGGCCCCTGGTGCGATAACTGTGCTGACAGCAGAGGGAGCATTAAACTCANGTAATCTCCCCTTCCTCTCCCACCTTCTTTGGCTCTGATGCATCCAGCCTCACTGTGACCTCCAGCCCTAGCAGCCTGGATGTGTTAGGTTTTGCTCACTGCCTGAATATTTAGTTTATTTGGTTCTTTATCTATTCCTAGATAGTATTTTTAATTTTTTTCATTATTCTTTTAAATTTTTATTTTTCATCTCTTCCTAGATCTGTTCCTATCTATTTCTATTCTCTCTATCTAGAGCATTTCTCAGTGGGGCAGAGGTACCTCCTTTCTCTGTGTGATCCTGCTCTCTGTCCATGGGGAGAGGCAACTGGTGCTATCCCAGGCAGTAACTAAGCCACAGCAGGCTCAACTATGAGAACAAGCAGGGAGCAGAACCACGCTAGTGAACAGAAAATGGATAATTATCTGTGTCCTTGCAAAAATAATGAGACCATCCAAAGAATGAACATCTATCTGTAGGAGGGACTGGGCCAAAAGAACATTATTTTGACTAGTAGAAGCAGCTCTAGATGGGCCAGACTAGAGAGTTAGGTAACTTTTTAGGTGTGTGAAGAGTTAATTGTTTATGTTAAGGTGGACTTGGGCAGTCTGCACCACCTGAGTATCCCCAGATAACCGAGAAAGGGAGCGGGACCTTCTGTGGCCGGGAGGTACAATAAAGGGGAGCCATGTCCTCTAGCAACTCAAGAGACCTCATTAGAGGAATGTCCATGTGAACTCTCCCTTTATTCGAGTAAAGTTAATAGGGAACATCACTCTGCCTCTCAGGACCAATTCATTCATTATTTTAACACATCTTTCTTTACACTGGCCAACTTCAGTGTTCCCTTGTTCCTATGGAGGATCTGGGCTCTCTTCCAGATGTGAATACCCTGTGCTAAAACAGAAGGAAGGGGGAAAATGGATAAATAGTGCTTCTGCTGGCTCAAGAATCAAAGTTTGTTCCACAGGGACCACAGCACCCATGTCCTACCCCTAGCACAGACAAGCACGAGTTGGCCTCTGCAGCTCCTCTCTGTAGGGTTCTTTGCTCATGTTCTCTCATGACATGAGCAAAGACATGAATAGGACCTGTTTGGTCCCTCATCGCTGGTGCAGGAGAATGACTGATTCTTATCTTGGCCTTGTGTGCCATGACCCAGTGCCACCTCCCACCCTATGGAATTTCCCACACATGCCCACCTCTTTAAGACTGATGTTTGCCGTGTAGATCACGTTCGTCCCATCCCTCTTAAAGTGTGAGTGAGGCTTGTCCTTGAGGATGAAGACGATGTCAGCAGGGATGTTGTCTGGGGTGGCATCCCCTTCTTTAGGGAATGTGATTTTGGTTCCCTCCTTCCAACCCCGTTTGATGACAATGTTTAGGATCTTGTCCTCAGTCCTCATGGTCCGGCCATCAGCGTTGAGCCTTCTTCGTGTGATCTTCATCCTCTTGGTGGAGCCATGGTAGATCTCTTCCAGGGACACCTTGAGCTCATGGATGATAGGTGGGTCTTGGATCTTTCTCCGTGTATGGAGGGACTCTTGGTGCCGCCGGTGAAGCCCGTTAATGCCATTGAAGCCAAATCTGCCAAAGGCACTGAAAGGGTCATCATCATCATTGATATCTGTATCTTCCTGATCAAAGCCATTGAACATCCGGGAGCGGCTGCTAGAGAAGAAGATGTCAAAAGGATTGGAACCTCCAAAGAAAGATGCAAAGGTGGCATGGGGGTCTCCATGGAAGGTGTAGTGGAAAGTGTTCCCTGAGCTACCTGAAGAGCCACCTCCAGTTTTAAGACCTGGAAGAGAAGAGGGAAGAGGAGATATGAACGTTTCCCATTGGCAGACACCATATGCACTTTCCAGGTGGGAGTATGGTCTCTGCTGGCTCCAGGGGGTGCAGATTACCCCCCCAGCCCAGTCACCTGTGAAGAATATGAGCCGGGAAAGCACCACCTCAACCCATGACACACAGTCCTGCTCCTAGACCCAGCAAGCTCAAAATCTGTTCAGGTTTTGTCCCTGCAATCCTTTCTGAAGTGTTTATTTAGTTCTTTCCACCCAGTTCACAGCCTTTTCATTTAAAACATTTCCTAACCACCCCATCTCCATTCTTCCCCATAGGAAGGCTCCCTTCTGCCCAAATGGCCCAGTCTCTTAGGCTGGACTGACAGTCACAGTCCTTCTCCTAGACCCAGCAAGCTCAAAATCTGTTCAGGTTTTGTCCCTGCAATCCTTTCTGAAGTGTTTATTTAGTTCTTTCCACCCAGTTCACAGCCTTTTCATTTAAAACATTTCCTAACCACCCCTTCTCCATTCTTCCCCATAGGAAGGCTCCCTTCTGCCCAAATGGCCCAGTCTTTTAGGCTGGACTGACAGTCACAGTCCAACAGTATCATGTCCTGCAGGTGAGAACAGCCTTTGAGCTCAGCAAGCAACTGTGACTCTGGGTAGCAGAGCAGATGGATGTCAGTAGACCTCCAGGCCGGAGCACAGCTCACTGCATCCAGACTGTACAAAATGCCAGGTAAGATCAAGGTTTGGATCTTTTGACAACCATTCCCATGGGAAATTTCCCTGCCAAGTCCCAGGCTGAACCTAACATCACCGCAACCTCTCTAAAGTCCCATGTGGCTAAGGCACATGACAAATGCACTCTGCAAAGCTATTTTTGACCAGGAGGAGTGGAAAGGGTTAAAGCCTAGCCTAGCTCAAGGACTATTTTCAGGGCATGCCAGTCACAGTGAAGGGCTATTTCTGACAGACTGACTCTGCTGCCAGCACCCCCCTGCAGTGAGTGATAGCAGAGGGACAAGTACAGAGAGTTAGGAGATGCAAATAGGGACAGGAGGTAGACAAGCACAGAATCGACAAGTTTGGGTGTCTTTTCTGATTGATGAAGATAATATTCTGGGTGGGCTGGGAGGCTTTCACTTCACCTTGCCCACTGCAGCGTGTGGGACCAAGAAGGCCATTGAAATGCCAATCCCCAAAACATGTTGCTCCAAATTCATATAACTATGGAAACACAGAATATCAGGTTGGAAGGGACCTCAAGGATCATCTGGTCCAGCATTTCTTGGGAAGAGCAACATCTATATAAGATGGGCCAGCACCCTGTCCAGATGAAAAATAGAATCCCATGGGAAATGAAGGGTGAGGGGGCCCACAGACCAGGACTGGTCCAACCTTGATTGGGTAAGGAGAGGGATGCTCTTCCCTCCCTTCCTCACCCACAAGCTGTTGTCCCTAACAGACCATACAGCCAGTAGGTTTCACCTTTAATCTTGTGACGCCAGCCTGAGCAGGGTCCAATTTTGACGCCAGCCTGAGCTGGGTCCTATTTCAGCATTGCCTCCCAGAAAAGGCTGGCTTCCCACTTGAGCCAGTCTCTTCTCATTTTACAGGCTGGCAAATCACTGTGCCTGGTGCATCCATCATAGCCCAGACATATCTAATGGGTTGACAATTAACCCACCGCTGATTAATTCTGCTGGTGGCTCATTAGGGTATGCACCTGCCCACTGGCCCCTTTAGGGGGGCTGTCTCTTCCACCCAGCAGCCTGTTCCTGCCAGACCTCATGCTCTTTTAAGCACCCAAGTCCCGAGCTGATTAATGCAGATGCTATTTGGTGCTCTCCTTGAATGGGGTTGTGCTCTTCCATCTTCGACTAATAAGGCCGTCTGCAGTGGTGTGACTCTCCTCCTCCTTCTCTGTGCCAACCACCAGACAACAGCAGCCACTTGGTTTCAAAACAAGGACCTATTACTTAAATTGGGAAAAGCTTTGAATCCTGTAGGTCAGCCTGTACTGGGGAGGACAGCGGGACCAGTGCCAAAATGTGGAAAAAGTAGTACTTGTCTACTACGATATTTGGGTCAATTAAAGGGTTGTTAACCAATTATGCTACTTACAACCCAGGAGGTGAGCTCCTTCTACTTCCATTATCTTAGCTGGCTGCCAGGGTTTTGGGATAGAGGGCAGGGGGAGCCCCAGCCATCGCAGGATTGCTGGTTGGCAAAGAGGGGCAGTCTGAGGAGGAGTGAGATAAGAGGTCATTTCTGGCACTCATGGAGCCTCCACTTTCCCCAGTTTTCAAGCAACCAGCCCTATTTTGGAGGCAGCTATGTACCATAGGAACACTTCTGTGTGAAAAAGCTCCTTTACATATAAAAAATTATTTATTAATCAGTTAATTCTAGACCACACAGCCCTGTCTCTGAGTGGGCAGTGCTTATCCCCTTACCTTCCTCCCCATACTGGTCATAAACAGCTCGTTTCTTGGGGTCACTCAGGACATCATAAGCCTCTGCGATCTCCTTGAACTTCTCCTCAGCGTTAGGATCTTTATTCTTATCAGGGTGGTATTTCAGGGCCATTTTCCGATAGGCTTTCTTGATTTCATCCTCATTGGCGCCGATCTGGATGCCCAAAATCTTGTAATAGTCCTTCCCCATGACAGCGACACTACTGGGAGCTGAGTACTTATTCCTGAAAGAAGAAAGAGAGCTCTCCGTAAGGTGAATACTGCACTGGGGCAGCTGGGGATGGGACCAGCACACACTAATCACGGAGCCAATGCTCTCCGTGTCTCACCGGCCAGCAGCACTAGAGGTGGCTGAAGTCCACGCTTCCCACTAGAGGTCAGAGTCCTGGTGCCAGGATGTTGCCCAGCTCTGGTTTTATTCCTCTGAGCCCCACAGTGGGGACACGGAGACTCATCTCTGAGGCTGATGGGGAGAGGGAGAGCGCAAGCTATGGCACAGCATTATTATAGGGGCCACGCCACTGCTCACGTCAGGCCAGGACTACATCCCTGTCCCATGTTCCCACCCTCTGAGGCAGGAGGGCTGAGCTATGCCTAAATGTAGCTGCTGGCCCATGTCTGTCCATCCCCCTGGTTCTCTCCCAGCCAGGGACCTGGGATCTGAGTCAAGGTGATAACAGCAGGTCTTTGGAGTCTGAAAGTGGCAGCAGAGACCATGCTGCCATCTTCACCTTAAAGGAACTTCAAACTGCTTTGTTCCTGAAAGCAGTTGGCATTCAGCTGGAGACAAGTGCCTCCGGCTGTCAGAGCTGTAATTTGTATTTAGCAAAGAGAGAACTAAGCCGTTAGACAGAAACATCTTGTGATGGTGGGAGGGCTTTTTTATTTTTTGTTTTAAAAGAAAAAAACCCCAAAACGTTTTCTAGCCTGACTTGCACTCCCTGAGAGCCTTCAGCTGCATCTTACAGTAAGCCAGAAACCCACGGGTCACTTGTGCAGGGACCAAAATTGGGACTATACCTTACTAAGCCATGGAAAATCTAGTGGCCCTGATCCATCCTCCAGGCAGCAGCCAGAGGAGACAGGAGGGCAGCAACTCAGGGCAGAGGCTGAGCAAGCCCCACACTCCTCCAAGGACACTTGCCACTGCTCCTGAACTTTGCTTATCTGACAGCAAAGTCACAACCTCTCTGAGCCTCTCCTGTCCCCAACCTTACCCAGAGCACTTCAGCACTTGCTTCTGGCCCTGCTGTTCTCCAGCAGACCTGTTGCCCTAGTAGATTGATGCTCTCTGCTAAGCCCTCCCGCCCATGACCTGCTCCCTGCTACAGCCTGGGTTTTATGATGACTTTGTTCCCAGCACCCCTGGACAGTTCCAGCCCATTGCACCCCTCCAGCAGACAGATTTCTGTGGAGGGCATGAGCCTTGGCTCTCTCTTTCACCATCATACAAGTTACCAGATGCTGTCCTGCATCCTTACTCTATCCATAAGTTATCTGTGGACTTCTTAGAGGGACTACCCAACCACAGGAGCTCAGATGAGGGTGGCTGAGGCCCCCCAGAGTACATGGCCATGATGCTGCATTGAGTCCCTGGAATCCCACCCAAGCATCCAAGGCTTGTCTCAGGTCATGCCTCAGACAATAATCCCCCTAAAGTTGAGGAGCTGCTACAGGGGCTTAGAAATTGGCCCCATGCTTGGCCACTTTGATCCAAACCACAAACTTTGCTCTTTTTTGCCCCAGCCATAGGTCAGGTACTTTGCTTGAGTTAGGGAGGGGAGCTAAGGTGCCCAGGACACAGACATCTGAAGGACATGGTGAGGGGAGATAGGAGCATGCTCGGATGTGTGCAGCACCCTGTGGGGGCACATAAGTGGTGGGAGTAGGGCTCTGGGGCTCTAATGAGCATTCAGCAGTGGCTCTTGTGGCTGGATGCCAGCATGTTTCATACCAGCTCCTGCACACAGGAGCTGGGGCAAGCTCTACCCCCTGCTTGCCTCCCCATCAGCCCTCCCTGTTGGGCCAGGAGTCTGCTGGAGACCCTGGGGTAAGCAACAGATCAGAGGACTGAGAGGTTACATGCCAGCCACCCCAGCAAAGGTCACTGCAGTGACTCCCTTCCCCATGGCAGCCTTTGGTGCAGGACAGGGTCTCTGCGACCAGCACCAGGACATGCACCAGGATTTGGCCCATCTGGATGATGCTAAATCTCTTGGAGTGAAGGCAAGGCAGGCAGCACTGAAGACAACCTCAACTTAAGACATGGAGTCGGCAAACCTTCAGTTTTGCCCCTGGGGATGACCGCACCCATCACCAATCCAGTGCAGCCCAGTCTGACGGCACCACTGGGACGCCTTCAGCTGGCCAAAATCCCATGGCACTTCCCACAGTTTCTCCAATTCTGTGATACCCATGAAAAAGCATCCTGTCCTGGCAAAACACTGTCATCTGCCACAAGATCTCTGGTCTTGCCCACCGAGGGTCTTTGGCTGGGGTGGGCATGCCCAATGGGGGTGTTCTAGCCAAAGGCCCCTTCATTCAGCTGAGATGAAGGAGGGGGCAATTTCTGTACCAAAATGCATCCCTGTGCCACGGTTTACCTTGCTGGTGAGGATGGTGACCCGGTGGGTTACGGCACGCTCTGGAGGCGATGCTCACAAAGCACGATGATGACGGTAAAACACGACTCTGTCCCCGCAGAGCCTCCCTCCTTCCCTCCTACCTCCCGGGAATCAGCTGCGCCTTGCCACCGCTTCTGCTCAGTCATCGTCTCCTGCCTTCCCATTTAACCCCCTCGGGAGCAGGGGGGTGTGGGAAGGTGCTGCAAGGCGGGTTCCAAGCGGACAAAGCCAGTCCAAGTATCACCCTCCTAACCCAGGTGCCCTCAGACAAGCCAAAGCCACCCAGCCTTGGAGAAAACCACAGATGTGTCCTGGCCCTGCTGAGCCAGCTCAGCCTCTGCCCTCCTCTTGCAATCACAACAGAAAAAGAAAAAAAAATAAACCAAATCTTTGTTCCAGCCAGGCACATGACATCAGCCCATGCAACCACTGGATTAGCACACTAATTGAATAGTGATCCTTTGACATAATTCCTCCACTCGGCAGTCATCTAAGGGAAAAAACCCACCCCGGCAGCAGCACCGGGGAATTTTTTTTTCTCCATCTTGGAGTGCAAAGTCACCACAGGACACCGGGGATGGGCACCGACAGTTTAACAAGGACGCGAGGTCAAAACCCACTTACCGAAACTTTACGAACACATTCAGAGTCCAAGCTGTCATTTTTAAAGGCTCTAGTTTTATTTTAAACATCGCGGTTGTTCGCAGGCGGCGGCAGTTGTTGTGTGCCCGATCGGGAGGCAGTGGAGGGTGGCGGGAGGACGGTGGAGACAAAGGTGCTGGCTCGTGCCGGGGATGCCATCGGTGCCACCAAGGGATGCTCTGGTGGCCAGCCTCCTGCTCCTCTGGAGCACTAGAAGGGCAGCTCCTTGCCAGCCTGGCGGGCACAGTGGGCTCTGACCTCTGTTTCCAGGGCGGCTTCAACGGACTGGGGCTGTTGAGGTTGTGCTGCCAGGGAGCTGCCGGGGAGCTGCTGTCCTTTGTGTGCTTCCCAGCCATGAGGAGGGCAACCCTTCAGTAGAGTCACTCACAGAGGCGTAATTTTCCTTCTAAGCGGTTTCTTGATGCTTTCTCCCTAAGCTGCTGTCAGGTCTAGCATCCTCCCTCCCTGTCACTGCCACATGGCACCTGGCCACCCCGTTACCATCACGTCCCCCGTGCACAGCCCCTGCTGAGATGTTCGGAGCCAGGTGCACCTCGGTGTCACCAGAAACAACTCTGCTGATGCCCAGGGCAGTGCACCCGTCAGGCAAATCGGGGAGGCAGGAAAGTAGGGCGGCGAAACGGAAGAAAGAAAGTCACGTTAACCAATTTGCACCTCCCCGGCTTTCCCCTTCGGATGCACGGGGGGTCCCTGTATCCCCCTCACTGGGTGACGGCAGAAGGGATTTGACCACCGCACTCCCAACCAGCGGCTGGGAATAGTGCCTCCTCTGAGCCCAGCAGCACAAAACCTACTTCTGAGAAGTCACCTCCACGCGCTCCAAGGAAATCCAATGCCACCACGTCCCCCTAGTTGGTCTGTCACCATCACTCGCGGGCCGTGGCGAGCATCCCCTCTCTGGATGCCCCGCAACCGGTTCCTGTTTCCCACCCTCGGTGAGCGAAACACCAGGCAGGCGACAGCCCCCTAGCCTACTGCATCCCCGAGGGCTGAGAGTCCAATGGCTCGCCGGGAACTGAGCACCCGCGGGAGTGAGCCAGGCGGGTGGTGTTGTGGGTGCCGGGGTGGGTGCGTACCTCTCAGCGCGGCTCCAGAAGAGCAGAATGGCTGGCATGNTAACCCTCCCTTCGCTGCGCTGCCGCACGGCCCCCGACGCCAGCCTGCGTGGGCTCAGGTCAAGCCCCCTCTCAGCGTGTCCCCAGATAAGGGAGCCCCATTTCCATGCCTACGGGGTGCTGCCTTCTGTGTGCGGACGGGGTCAAGCCCCCGTTGCTGCCTCCTCATATAGGATCTCCCCTTTCCAGCACTACTGGGGTCCTCACAGTGGTATGGGAATAGGGTTAAGCCTCTCAATGTCTTCCCATGTACGGTCTCCCCTTTTCAGCTCCGCTGGGGTGCACACGCTGGTGCGAGGACAGGTCAAGTTCACTCTCAACATCTCCTCATATAGGGTCTCCCATTTCCAGCCCTACTGGTTGCCGCCTCCTTCGTGGGGATAAAGACAAGCTCCCCACATATAGGATTCCCCTTTTCCAGTCCCATGGGGGAGCTCATACTGGCGTGAGAATGGGGTCTAGCCCCCTCAATGTCTCCCCATGTAGGGGTCTCCCTGTTCCAGCCCCACTGGGGTGCCCACACTGCTATGGGAATGGGGTTAAATCCTCTCACTGCAGCCTCCCCCATAACCCATGGCCAGCTCTCACCAGCATGAGTGGGTCACACACACCACACCCCACCCCTGCTGTGCCACAGTACACGGTCCCACATCCCTCCAGCCCCACTGGAACCTATTGCCTGCCTCAAGAAAGAAAGTGAGCTAACTCTTTCCTCCCTGCCGCTAGTTCTCATTTGGGACACTGTCACCTCGACTGAGGACAGGAGTTAACCCTTTCTATGCAGGTCCCTCCGATCTCATTATTGTTACTTGTGGTGGGGATGGGTTATCCATTCAGTCCCACTGGGATACACTGGTGTCCTCAACGCGCGTGGGGGGGAGTGGGGGGGAGTTAACTGCTTCCCGGCCACACCACACAGCTCCAACAGGACACATCATTCCCTCCAAAACAGGAGGGGTAAGAGGGGTTAACCCCCACCTCACCGCCCTCTCCAGCCCCACAGAAATGTACTACGGCCCCATGGAGGTTTTAACCTCTTCCAGCCCCGCTTGGATACACCATCTCTGTTACGGGCTACAGGGATTAACCCCTTCTTCCTACTCCCTTCAGACCCACGGGGACACAATGTCACTAGATAGGGCAGAGCAGTTAACCTTGACCCACAGCTCCACCAGGAAACCTTGTCATCCCACGGGACAGAGTAGCCAACCCCCTTCTCCCCGCCATTAGCCCCATACGAATGTCTTGTCACCCTATGGGGACAAAAGGGCTAACGACTAGTCTCCATTCCCTATCCACAAAAGGCAGAGGAGCTACCCTCCCCTTTCTAGTCCCATAGTGACACGCTGTCACTCCACGGACACAGTGTCCGATCCCACCAGACCCACAGGGACACTTTGTAAGGCAGAGGTTTAACTAGCTCATCGGGCAGCCTGTCACCCCATGGGTGCAGAGGAACTGACTCCTGCAGCCTCACAGCAACACTGTCACGCCATGGACCAGAGGTCAGAGGTCTGATCCCTCCCCAGCCCCACTCTGTCACCCCACTGGGCAGGAGGACTGACACCCCCCAGCCCCACTCTGTCACCCCACGAGGCGGGGGGATTGACCCCTCCGGCCTCGGTCCATCGCCCCACAGGGCAGGGGCACTAACCCAGCCCCACAGGGACACGCTGTCACCAGGGGGTGTGTGGGGCGGTGCTGTGGGGCGGCACAGTGGGGCAGGGCAGCCCCCGCCCCTGGCACTCACCGCTCGCGCTGTCCCAGGGCGCCGCGCGCTCGCTGACCCGTCCCCGCCCCGCGGCCGCACGTCAGGGGAGTCCCGCCCACGCGCGCCCCGCCCCGTTGCGCCGGGATGCTGTCCATCGCTGTATCTCGCCACTTTCATTGGCTCACCCTGAGGAGATGAGGCGGGGCGAGATGGGAGGGTGGAGAAGAGAGCCATCGGCTTAGCCCCACCTCCTTAGCACCGCCTTCCATTGGCCAGTTCAAGCCGGCACTACCCCTTTGCAGAGCTCTCATTGGTCGGACTCTCGTCGTTAGCCGCGGGATCCCAACGGGGGAATTTTCTGGAAGGGTATGACGTCACCGGGGTGCTCGGAGCGAACCCTTCCCCCTTCGGAGGCGTGGGTGCGGGGATAGGGGCGACTGTGAGAGGAATCTGGGATCACGCTTGGGGTGGGGGCCTCATAGAGCTAGAGGGACTCCCATCCTCACCCTACTTGGGGCTTGTGTGGGGCCGAGAGTCCCCACAGCTGGTGGGTGCAGGCCCACCACAGCTGAGGCCTAGCACACGGCCCACCCTGGCAGCCTAGGCCACTCCTGGGGTGGTGGCAGTGGCTGCTTCAGAGAAGTGAGGATGGAGGCAGGACTGGGGCTATGTAAGGAGGCTCTGGGACTGGGAAGTGCTTGGCACGGCCAGGAAGCTCTCAGCAGGCTTAAGGCCTGATCTGGGGTGGAAAACAGGAGGAGAATGTTGCTGGGAGCAGCTCTGCTGGAGAGTGAAGGTCTGCCAGGAGAAAAGGAGGCACTCTGCTCTCCCCTGCTCTGCTGCAAGGTGTGCACCTTCTGTGGGTCTTTTTGTGTGCGTGGGGCTGAAGGACAGTGTGTAACAATGCCTTAGAGTCTTCATGGAATTGTGGAATGGTTTGGCTTAGAAGGAACCTTAATGATAATCTAGTTCCAGCACCCTTGCTGTGGGCAGAGATACCTTCCACTGGACCAGGTTGCTCAAAGCCCCATCCAGCCTGGCCTTGAACACTTACAGGGATGGGGCATCCACAACTTCCTTACCTATGCTAAGGCAGCATCTCAGTTCACATGGGGTTGGGTGGGATGTGGGCAACAGTGAGTCCCTCAGTCACAGTGTGGGGTGGTCAGAGACTGTTTTGACAGGGATGATTGGGTTAAGTCTCAAATCTGCATTGCTGGATCAAGCACCCAGTGCAGCAAGGCCTGAGGCCAGCAGACTGTCTACAGAAGAGACTTAGCTGGCTGGGGCGCCTCTGAGGTGCTTCAGCCTGGGTGGTGTGGGAGCTCACTTTTATCATAGAAACATTGAATGGTTTGGGTTGGGGAGGACCTTTACAGGTCATCTAGTCCAAACTCCCTGCAGAAAGCAGGAACATCATCTACTAGATAAGGTCACTTAGAACCTGGTCCAACCTCACATGGAATGTTTCCAGGGATGGGGCATCTACCATTTCTCTGGGCAACCCTTTCCAGTGTTTCATTACCCTCATGGTAAAGAATTTCTTCCTTGAAAGATACCTTGGTATGCTTTTTCATCAGGAAAGAGCCATTGGACCGCAGAGCCCATGTACTGTGTGAGGCTTAGGGGCTGTGTTTGAAACTGCTCCAGCAGCTTGGCCAGTGAGCAGGGGAGCTGCATAGCTGAACTAAACATGCTCCCAGCACTGTTCTTCTGCAAAGCATCATTCCAAGGGTGGAGCATGTGTTTGGTCTGTGCCTTCATCTTCTGAGCATCCTGGTCATGGTCAGACCTGGAGCGTGATGGCTTCTGGTCAGAGGAGCTCTCTGGACCCAGTGTCCTGGATTTTGTCCTAGGAATCCTGCCTGTCTTGAAAAGCAAGTCCATCTCCTACTTCTATGGAGCTACTATGTTAGCACACAGCAATGATCCCTCTTGAGGCAGTGTCCTACCTGCAGACCTATCTCAAGGCTGAAGTGGGGAGCAGGTGGGCTTGCATTTGCTGCAGCTCATGGGTGAAACTGAGCAGCAGTGTGGACAGTGGTGGCTGTTAATACCATTGTTTGTCAAGATTAGAGGATGGTTTTGTAACTTCTGCATGCCTCACTTTACTGAGATGATGTTTGTGGTGTTTTGGATTAACTTCTGTGTTCTTGACTGTGGTTTGGTCTCAGCACTGATCTCCACATCCTTTCCTGGGCTGGAGTTTCTGACTCTTTGAGGCAGGGTCCAAGAAGCCATCCAGGCTTCTTTCCCCCTGTGATCTGTTTGTGGAGCACCTCAGAGCTGGGAGAGTTTTCTCTGGATGCCCTGGAAAGGAACTGAGTTGTCATGATATTGAGAGAAGGCCTTGGGGGTCATGGTAGATGAAAAACTGGATATGAGTTGGCAGTGTGCACTTGCAGCCCAGAAAGCCAGCTGTATCCTGGGCTGCATCAGGAGAGGCATGGGGAGCAAGGTCAAGGGAGGTGATTCTGCCTTCATGAGACCCCTACCTGGAGTACTGCATCCAACTCTGGGGCTCTCAGTGTAAGAAATACATGGACCTTTTCGAGTGGGTCTAGAGGAGGGCCATGAAGATGATCAGAGGGCTGGATTGCCTCACCTATGAGGACAAGCTGAGAGAGTTGGGGCAGAAGAGAAGACTTTGGAAAGACCTTACAGCAGCCTTCAAGTTCCTGAAGGGCGCTTACAAACAAAAGAGAGAGAGAGACTCTTTACCTGGTCAGAAAGCAATAGGACAAGGGGGAATGATTACAAACTGAAGGAGGGGAGATTTAGACTGTATGTTAGGAAAAAATTCTTTACCTGGAGAGTGGTTAGGCACTGCAACATGTTGCCCAGAGAGGTTATGGATTCCCCATCCCTGGCAGTGTTCAAGGCCAGGTTGGATGTGGACTAGTAGGTGGTCTAGTAGGTGGCATCCCTGCCAGTGGCAGGGGGTTTGGAACCTGATGATCTTTAAGGTCCCTTCCAGTCTCTATGAGCCCTTAGTGTCAGCCATTTATTTTGCTGTCAGTGTGTTCATCTAGTTCCATACACCCAGCGGAGAAGGGGGAGGGCTTGTGTTGCTTGTCCCATGCCCTGGCCTTGCAAATGCTTTTTGTTTTGGCTTTTCATCACTGGGTACATTGGAGGCCCCAGTGTGGGGGAGCTGGCACTGGCTATCTGCATGCTCACAAATGATCTGCTTGGTGTGCAGCCTGCTCCAGGACAAACAAGGGCTTTGGGCCAGGGGCTGGATGCAGCCCTCTGCTGCTGAAACCTGGGCAAGAGTAGGGTCATGACAAACCATAGCATTCCTCCTGGGGCACTGAGTGGCTTAACCAAAACCACTCCTCCTTTACAGCCTGCCTGTCTGCCTGCCAGCACGTCCGCTCCCTTTTAAAGATACGCCGGGAAAGTGCAGGCAGGGATGGCAGGAATAATTAGAGGTACGAAGCTGTTTCCATAGAAGGAACAATTACATAAACTGGCTCTCTTCCGTCTGGGGGAAGAGATGACTGAGGGAGGCATGATGGGGAATAATAAAATCCTGTGTGGTGAGGAGAAGGTGAGTGGGGAAGGGTTGCTTGAGTTTCCTTCCCGTAACAGGGCATCTCATGCACCTCAGGTTGTGAGCACGTTTTGTGAAGAATTTTGGGCTTGACCTGTGGAAATAGTGGCCTAGGGTGGAGGGAAGATAGGAAAGATTGTCTGGGATCAAAAGACAATTAAGTGAATTCCTAAAATGAAAATCCATTGAGGGCTGGTGAGCCCAGTGATGGTGCTTCTGGTAAGGGAAATCCCCAGGCTGCAGGAGTGGGCAGCACAGTGTGTTCCCGTGGAGCTTCAGTTCTTCTTAAGGCATTGGCATGGGGCTCTGTCTCAGGGAAGACGGGGAGATAGGGGACTGTGACCCAAGCTGTTTTTCTGTTTAAATGTCATTCCTTGGTGTCTGAAAGTTGGAGCAGTTGATGAGGCTATTGAGCTCTGCAACCTCCTACCTGACTGCTGGCAGTGAAGTACCATACCACTCTGATGGAGCCCTTTCATGTGTCACTGTCACTGCTACCTCCTTTGAACTGTATCTGGGTTTCCCTGTGGCTGAGCAAATGGAGCAGGAATGGGGTGCTCCCCCTATCCCACTTTGACTCCCCCTGCTCAGTGTGGTGCAGGAAGACTCTGGTGGCT